>JAPKLW010005298.1:0-21656 GCA_026898455.1 Plectranthus barbatus
AAACTATATATACATTTAATAAAAATAAAAAGAAATATATCAAACATGATTTATATATTATCCTATAGTAATATTATATTTGTATTATTTTGAAAAATAGTAAATATAATAAATTAATGAGATAAGATAATTTAAAGAAAAAATGACAAATATAAATTTTTATAATGTTATAATAGAACAAATAAAATAAAAAATTATGCAAATATTTTGAGGGAATAATTTTTTTTACTGAACTGGTCATTTAGGTCATTTTCGGGTCGACCTGAAAATAAATAGGTTGGGTGGAATGTCGTCCTACTCCACCTCCGGCGACAAACCATCAGCCCCACCCGCACTTGACCACAATGAACCTAGTTCGGCTACGACGAAAAATCATCAGCCCCACCCGCACCTGAACTCAATGAACCACAGGTCGCCTCCGCCTCTGTCTGTTGGAATTGTATATATAAAAACATTATGATTAGTATAATGGGAAACATTATGTTTGATATATTGGTAATCATTAATAATTTGCAATAAACAACTCCTGTCTGAATTAACAATCATACGATGCGAACAAACACATCCAGTTATCTCGTCGATAAGGAGATCATAGGTGTGTAAGAGTCTAAGAGATCACAGAAGATCGTATAGATTGTTCGACCTAGCGAGATATAAAAAGTTATCATAATTGGAACAATTTTTGGTTTGACTGTCGGTTTAGGCTGCAACACACAAGTCCTATAAGTGATTTATCTTGACTGCTTTGTGTGACTGGTACATCTCAATGTATTGATAGGATCAACAGTGAGATGAACTATTATACTTGACATATGAATGAGTGAAGATCTCGGTAACTTGGTCGGATCTAAAGTCTATTGAAGGCTGAGGGGCACACATGGGTTGACTGTCACTTTGACTTGCTATGGTGGAGAGTCTTACATGTACTCATATATCTGTATCTTGGGTGATGACAGTTTGTGTGGGGTTTCCTCAGACTGGATTTAGATAACCATATCCGTTTCAGGATGGTGACATTCCCTAGGTAGCTCATGAGGTTCATTATGCTAAGTCCTGCAGGCTGAATAATTGATCCAAGCATAAGCGATAAGGGTTGAGTGAGTACTACTCAGTAATAATAAGAGATCAATTAATTGCAGCTAATCGTCATATGTTGAATTAATTAATGAATGTCTGAAACCTTAAATATGGAGATTAACCAAGTCAATACAACTCATTCCTAATAATGTGGTAATAAAGAGGTAGACCAACATTAATTATTTGGTGGCATGAATTAATGTTTATTAAGTAATTATGTTCTAGGTTGAACATGAAATTAATTAATTGGAAACCCACTTTATTATTTGCATTTGATCTCTGGTCTGGTCCAATGATGCTCTGAGCCCATTAGGGTTTATTAAACCCTAATAGCCAATCTCTGGATCTATAAATAGATCAGTTTTCTCACTTCCGACATAAGTTTGAAATTTCACTGAAACCCTAGAGAGAGCGAGAGAGTGGGCGACGACTGTGTAGGAGGGAAAGGAGAAATCGAGTTCCTCCAATGCAGTTTCAATCCGGTAGCGTATCCTCACCAGATTTCTGATAAGCTCATATTATTAGTCACTTATCTATATTTTTCTCCATTGTTTCAAGTGCTTTATAGTGTGTTTTTAGTTATTTCTGTGCATGAGTCTACTTTAGAGGGTGCTATGCCTTACATGGTAGATTTTGCAGGTTTTAGGCCAAAATCAATGAAAATCCGTACCGAAAGCAGCTGATGTTCAAATGAACAGTCAAGAATTCTTCCACACGTGGAATCTGACCTAATGGAACATGGAAATAGAAAGATCTTTGAGTTAGTTTTCCAACGCAACTGGAATCGGGTCAATCGGAGTTCGGGAGCACAAGTTATGGCCAAAACCGTGAGACTGCGCAAAAGAAGTCGACGGAAGGAATCTCGGGCGACACAGAGGTTTCTGTCTCGATTGACAGGGCCCCCATTGATCGAGACAGAGGACAAATTTTAGAAAATTGTGATTTGCAGCCGTGTCGATCGACAGGCAGCCTGTCGATCGACACGCGTTCCGGAAAGGCATATTTTTGCCCAATTTGGACATTTTTCATTCCCAAGCCATTACCTTTTAAAGATTTAATTTCCCCCTCTATAAATATGAACTCTTAGGCACGAAATTAAGGCTTTTAATTCTTGGATTTTTGGAGAATAATTGTAACATTGGAGTTTTTCCAAGACATTCAAGGTTCCTATTGCATTTGTAAGTTAATTTAATTATATGTTTGCTTTAATTCTAGTCATGTTTTGTGGCTAGAACCCTAAATAGGCTCTAGGGTTATGATTTCTTTTCTGATGCATGTCTAATTGATATGAATTCTTTATGCATGGTTTAATTCTCTAATTTAATTTCATAATCTAGATTAAAAGAAGGACCAAGAGGTGAATTGAGATCTAGCTTTATATTTAATAATTGATGGATCGAGAGATGAAAATTATTAACAGGAAGAGAGAATTAATTGTGTTTGTTTTCTGTCTCCAAAGGAAGAAACCTACATAGGAATAATTAGATAATTATGAGATTGATTAATTTGGTGTTCTTGAGACCGAAAGGAGATAGTCACTAATTAATAATCTAGGATTTAAATTGCCCGACCAAGGAATTAAATCCACAAAAATCTATGTTTTCCCCATTGCTGAGTTGATTGATATTTGCATGTTGATGACTAGATAATCAACCCTAGGATCTGTGCTCCTTTATATTGTTTTTAAAACCCCTTTAATTTTCGCATTTTTTATCTTTCAATTCCAACAAAATCTCTTTTCCAATTCCCTCAAACTTCTGTGTTCTAAGAATTATGACTAGTACTTTGAATTTTTCGTTGCACAGTCCCTGTGGGATCGACCACCTTAGGGTGTAAAATTATTATTTGCTCGCTGCTATTTTGCAGTCATCAAATTGGCGCCGTTGTCGGGGACTGTCAGAATTATCTAGATATTAGTTTATTTTTAGTTCTGATGGATTGAGGTTGTAATATTAATTTTATTGTGATTTTCTGTTTTATTTTCATTTTTGAGGTTTTTGTGTTTTCAATTTCGTGTTTAGTTTGTTGATTTTGGTTTTTGGTGTTGAATTTTCGTGTTTGCTGTTTCTGGAATTTTTCAGTTTTTGATCTATGTTTCGATCAACAGGATTCCTGTCGATCGAGATAGAAGCAGATTTCCTTTGTGTCGATCGACAAGATTTCTGTCGATCGACACAATGTCTGATTTTCTATTTTTATTTATTTTTGTCGCAGGTTTATGAACACAAGAGCCCAGGGCAAACCACTCGAGAGTTTTGACCCAGAAATCGAGGCTACAATCAACAAAAGGAAGGGAAAAGCCAAACAAGTCACCGACATCATCATGGCTCAACCGCATGATCCGCACGGAGGGGGTGAGACCAACCAACCACTGATTACCTAAGAGAACGCCATCCTGCTTGTCCAAGAAGTCACTCAAATGAAGGATGCCATCCGGCGACTCATGGAGGAAAGGGAAGCAGACAGGCGCGAGGCCGAAAGAAGGGACAGAGAGAGAGCTCAGAGGGAGGATTCAGACGATGAGGACCCCAACGCAATGGCCAAGAAGTATAGACCACAGCCCGGAAATGAGGGATTCGTTATTAGCATCACCGCCAATAACTTTGAACTCAAGACCGGCCTAATTCAGATGGTTCAATAGAACCAGGTCGAAGGCCGAGCAGTGGAGAATCCATACACCCACCTCAGGATGTTCGTGGAGGTGTGTGAAACCATCAAGCAAAATGGAGTGACTCAGGACGTGATCCGTCTTTGCCTTTTACCCTTCTCACTTAGGGATCAGGCTCGGACGTGGTTTACGACCCTGGACTATAGGAGCTGTAATAACCCGAGTTTAATTTGCTTAATTAATTTAATGAAAGGAATTTTCTTTCCAATTTTGCAATAATTTATTTTATTGCTAGCAGGAATGCATTTAAATTTGCAAATTGAGTTCGAGAAGTCGATTTTCTAATTCGAGCTAGGAAAATGCTCGTAATAATTTATGGAATGATACGAATCGATCGAATTAATTTTCGGAAATTTTTGGAAGGAGATGTTAATTTTTGAAGAGGAAATAAGAATATTGGGAATTATTGGAAATTATCCCAAATTATTGAATTAATTGGATTATTTTTTAAAAAAAGAAAAGAATTATGCATGCTTTGGAGTTGTCACCTAGCATGGAAATAGGTTGACAACTCATGGGGGCAAATTTGGAAATTGGGGAAGTGATACAAAAATGAAAAAAGAAAAGAAAAAAAAGAGAAATTATCTCTCTCCCTCACTCTCATCCCGTCACACACACACACACACACAATCCCAGCCCCCCTAACTCGCGCCACCCATCTTCCCGTCCTTATTTCGGCCGACTCCGGCCACCCCAAACCGTGCTATTACCGCCATTGGAAACTTGTTCTTCAAGATTCGTTTTGAGCTAAGGCAGCTGTCAAGTGATGGAGTACCGAGCAAGATATCGAGGAGAGAAGGAGGGTCACCGGACTGTGGTGAGATCTTGAAATCCTTCCCAGCCTTTCTCGCTGTCCCTGTTCCCGGCCAGATTCTGGCCAACTCAGACCGCTGCTGGCCACGAGACCTTAACCATTGCGAAGATCTTCCTTCAGGATTTCCGAAGAGCTAAGGTACACCCCGTGAGGTCGCAGATCGGAAGAAAAATCGTAGAGAGAAGTGAGCCCGTCGAAAAGTGATAAACTTTCATTTTCAGATTTCGAATCTCGTTTAGGTGCGTATATCTCGAGCTATGGATTTTACATTCGTGTTCCTTACCTTCTAGGGAGCATTTTTATACCCTGCAAGTCGAGCTTTATCGCCGAAAAAGTCGTGCCGCCGCCGTCGTTATTCTCTCTCCGGTGACCTCCCACCCACCACGTTTTACCGTCGTTTTCTTGGTGTTTATGCATGTATTCGTGTTCCTCGGAGGTCTAGGATCTTGTAGATGTGCATGCATGTGGTTGTGGGTGGTTAAATTGTTAGATCTCGTGAGTTGCAGGCCGGCGAACGTTTTTGCCGGTGAGGATGACTCATATCGACCTACATGGGATCAATATGCCCCTGTATAAGGTCGATATGGCCGAACTGAAAGGAGAAATTTTGGATTTTCATGTTTGTTTCGATCCGATTTAAGTTATTCTCAATTTTTAAGTTTAATATATGTTTATCCAAGCATGTTAAACATATTTAAGGTGTAGATTATTGTAATTGAGAGTTAGATTTAATTCTATTTCAATTAAGAGAGGTGGAAGCATGTTAATTGGAGGGGGAGCATGTGAAATGTTGATTGAGAAATTATTTGAGCTAAATACTCAATTATAGGAGCATGTTAGGTGAAAGAACATGCATTGTTGTGTGGAAATTTAAGGTGGGAAAATTAGAATTTGATTTATTAAATTGGTGGAAATTGGAGCATGATTAAGCATAAGTATAAGGTGGTTAATGAAATGAAGGTTGGGATATGATTAATATTGCTTACCAAAGGTTGAGGCTTATTGATCGAAGTTTGAATCATGAGGATTGATGGTGAAGTATGTGTTAGTTGAAATTTGTTAAGTAGAATTGTCCTAGAACGTCCATCCTAATTAGTTGAGTATTATTATGGTTATAGGAGATTGAGATGAGGAGGAACCAAGCTCAACCACATTAACAAAAGGACATTTTGTTGGAAAAGCATACTCCAGGTGGGAACTATTTCCGTATAAAAAAAATAAAAATGCGTTTTATTTTTAAAAGCATGGGTAAAAATGATTTATTTTGAAAGATTGCTATGCATAAAATATTTGTGTTGCATATCTGTTCCTCTGGTTGATTTATCAACAGAGAGATTGATTGAAAGATAAGAACCGCGACCTAAATGGTACTTGTGCTAATTTTAATAATCTGTGAAATGAAAGGTTAGCAAACCTAACATCTAAGGTCAGCAAACCTTACGATGAAATATAAATAAAATCGATCGTGTCTCAAAGCTGTGTGATACTGAGACCTTGTGCACAAATTGGTGACAGTGGGTAGAGTGGTTCGTCCATTCCCAGCTGTTCATCGTAACTTGGAAGTAGGCCAACTTCTAGTTACAGAACATTTAAACAGATATGTTAACATGGTAGTTAGCCCGGGCAAATAAAAATGTTTTCGATGACATGGTTACTTTCAATAAAACCCCATGTTCATATGTGTGTGTGCATAACTTTCATATTATAACTGTATTTTTCGGGCATGTTTCCACGCGGTACGAAAGTACTCAGCCCCTCGCGTTATTTCTAAAACGTGCAGGTTGACCGCAACGGATGTGAAGGTGCAGGGTGTAAAGACGAAGCCACTTGTACAGATTTTGAAAAGGTTCTGTGATATGCATCCTCATATGCATATCACACCACGCTTAACACACACGTTGCACAACTCTGATCAGTTGTTTTCCTTCCCATTGTAATTGCTTTTGAAATGTTAACCTTTATTTTTATGGAAGTTATTTTAAGTTTTTTTTAGTTGTTATTAAATTTGATTTGAGACTGAAAACTCATGACTGTAACTCGCCTCTTGTTGGGAAGGCTAGAAGGGGGTGTTACAGGAGCATCCACACATGGGCCGATCTCAGATTAGAATTTCTAGCCGCCTTCTTCCCACCTTCAATTGTCATTCAGAAGAAGATGGAGATCCTGCAATTCCACCAAATGATGGATGAGACCTTATCAAAGGCGTGGAACATGTTCAACGAGCTGCTGCGGAGTTGCCCGGGCCATGGAATGGTCACCGAGGAGCAGGCTCATATCTTCTATAGAGGGTTGACTGAGGAAAGCCGAAAGTCAGTAGACTATGCAGCTGGTGGATCATTGATGAGCAAGTCACCAGAAAAGGCCCTGAAGTTGTTAAAAAGGATGGCTCTCAACTCACTCCTCTATCCAAAACTATTGTTCTTAACATATCCTCGAGAGTCTGAATCGTCCGCTCTGTCTGTCCATCTGACTGAGGGTGAAATGTTGTACTGAAATTCAAGCGCGTCCCTAATTCCTGTTGCAGACTGTTCCAAAATCGAGATATGAATTTCGCATCTCTATCAGACGTAATAGATACTGGCACTCCTTGCAGTCTGACAATCTCTCGGACATAAAACTGTGCCTATTTATCTGATCCATACGTCACTCTGATCGGCAAAAAGTGAGCACTCTTGGTTAGACGATCCATTATAACCCATATCACCGTACTTCCTTTCAACGACTTTGGCAAGCGCCTCACAAAATCCATGGTGATATGCTCCCATTCCCATTCAGGGATGTCTAACGGTTGCAATTTCCCACGGTCGCTGATGTAAAGCCTTGACCTACTGACATACCAAACATTTCTCCACGTACAAGGCTACATCTTTCTTCATTTCGTCCCACCAGTACTTGATTTTCAAATCTTGATACATATTCGTACTTCTTGGGTGAGCGGTTTACGACATATTGTGAGCCTCACTTAAAATCTCGTTCCCTAAGTCTTCACTGTTTGGCACTAAAACTTTATCTCTGTACAGTAGTGCATTGTCAGGTGCCACTCTGAACTCATCTGACTTCTTGATTCTGATCCTCTGACATAATTTCTCGAGCTCCATATTCTTTCTTTGTGCTTCAATAATTCTCTCTCTTAAATCAGGCACAATATTCAGAGTTGGTACGTCGTATCTCTTCCTCTCTGAGGGTGAAATAACTTCAAGATGAAGTTTTTGAAATTCTCTGATCAAACCGTCTTCTCTTGTAAGTATACAACCCAGTTGTGCTTCTCTTTTTCTGCTTAAGATATCGGCTACTGAATTTGTCTTGCCCGGGTGATAGTTTATTGTTAAGTCGTAATATTGACTAATTCCAGCCATCTCCGCTGCCTCATATTCAAATTCTTTTGCTCAAAGAAATATTTCAAGCTTTTGTGATCAGTGAATATGACACATTAAACTCCATAGAGGTGATGCCTCCAAATCTTCAATGCGTGGATTACGGCTGCTAATTCCAAATCATGAGTTGGATTATTCATCTCGTGCGGTCTTAAATGTCTCGACGCATAAGCTATCACTTTTCCATCTTGCATCAACACGCAACCAAGTCCATTCTTAGATGCATCTGTGTACACCTCAAAGTTCTTGTCTGGTTCTGGCACTGCTAAGACTGGCGCGGTTGTCAACAATTGCTTTAGCCTCTGAAAACTTTCTTCACACTCTTTTGTCCATTCAAACTTTATACCCTTCTGAAGTAGTTGCGTCATTGGTTTCGCAATCTTTGAGAAACCCTCAATGAATCTTCTGTAATATCCTGCTAGACCAAGAAAGCTTCTTATTTCATTCGGCATTGTAGGTTCTTTCCATTCTTTCACCATTTTGATCTTCGCCGGGTCCACCTTAATACCATCGACGGATACAATGTGACCAAGAAACGTCACCTCTCTTAACCAGAACTCGTATTTACTGAACTTAGCATATAACTTCTCATCCCTGAGAGTTTGTAATACCATCTTCAGATGTTGTTCATATTCTTCTTCACTCTTTAAATATATAAAGATATCATCGATAAACACTAAAACAAAGTTATCAAGATACAAATGAAATACTCTATTCATCAAGTCCATGAACACAGCCGGAGCATTTGTGAGTCCAAATGGCATTACTATAAACACATAGTGGCCATATCTTTTCCTGAAAGCCGTCTTCAGAATGCCTTCTTTTCGTATCTTCAATTGATGGTATCGTGATCTGAGATCAATTTTGGAAAAGGTGCTCGCTCCATTGAGCTGATCAAATAGATCATCAATTCTCGGTAAAGGGTATTGGTTCTTTAAAGTCAACTTATTCAACTCCCGGTAATCAATGCACATTCGTATTAAATCGTCCTTCTTTTTAACAAATAGGACCGGTGCTCCCCAAGGTGACACACTCGGTCGGATAAACCTCATATCCAACAGCTCCTGCAACTGAACTTTTAGTTCTTGCAACTCCTTTGGAGCCATGCGATACGGTGCCTTGGAAATTGGTGCCGCTCCCGGTTCCAGGTCTATAGTGAACTCAACCTGCCTATCTGGTGGCAGTCCTGGCAAATCCTTCGGAAACACATCTTCAAATTCTCTTACTATTGGCACATCTTGCACTATCAATTCGGGCTTCTCTTCTCCCTCTAAATACACCAAGAAAGCCTGATTCTCAACTTTGCTCAACAACTTCGATGCCTGCAGTGCTGATATAATTGGCACTCTCTGTCTTCTTTTGAACCCATATACGAACGATTCTTCATTCTCAGGTCTCGGTATAATCACCTTCCGCTCGCAACATAGGATCGTTGCTTTATTCTCCACCAACCAATCCATACCTAGGATTACGTCTATATCATGGATATTCAATACGTACAACTCTGCTACTTGAATCTCGTTCTCATTCAACTTGATTCTCCAATCACGACATACTAAGGTAGAGATAGTTGTTACTCCTGAAGGTATTGCTATGTTCAAGTCCTGACTACTCCTTTCTACCTTAAGTTCTAATGCCTCAACGCATGCAGATGAAATAAGGTATGCGATGCTCCAATATCAAATAATACCATGACAGGTATATCATGAATAGTACCCCTACCTGCAAGATTCCCTTCGTCACGGTTTCCTTCCAGTGCATACGCCCTTGCCCCTCTTGGCTGCTCATTTCCGCCCTGCGGATTCTCCTCTTGGTGTCTCTGTGGGGCCTGGTGTCCCTATCTACCTCCTCCACGGTTTCCAGCATTACCCCTCCAGGATTGGCGGTTGCCTCTTATTGCCCTCAACTGCTGGTTCGCCGGCCTCTGAAAATTTTGGTGGTTTCCCCCTCTTGCTTGGGGTGAAGCACATTGACTAGCATAGTGTCCGAAACCTTCACAGTTAAAGCATTTAACTCCACTACGCTGACAGACACCTGTATGCCTCCTTCCACATCTAGGGTAATTCTATTGGCCCATCTCTCTTGCATCTCTTCGAGGCACAGTCTGGCCATCATTCCTCTGAAAGTTCTGATTAAAATTTCGCCTCTGGAAGTTCTGATGATTTTCCTGGTCTGGGCGCTTCTGACTGCCTTGTCCAGGATGAGTCTATTTCGGGTTCTCTTCCCACTTCCTTTTTTTGAACTGGAGCTGGGGCTGAGGTTTGGGCTTCTTGGCTTTTCCATTCTGGCATTTTCTGCTTATTCTTGGATGCTTCAATGTCTAGTGCATTGCTTAGCAGCTCCTAATAGCTCAGCCCTCTCATAGTCGCCAGCTGAGTGCGAATGTCCTCCCGCAGGCCCTCTCGAAATTTCTCTGCCATCTTTTGCGGTATCTCCGCCTGATGAGGCGCCAGCTGCAATAACTCCCCGAATCTTGTGTCATACTCCTCCATTGTCATCGTTCCTTGCTCAAATAGAAAGAATTCAATTTCTCTATCCCTCTGATATTGCTTAGGGATGAACTTCTCGAAAAGTGCTTCTTTGAACATCTCCCAATTCATATGGGATCGCTCCTCCAAAAGTAATGATTTGACATAGGTCTCCCACCAACGGTCGGCCTTGCCCTTTAGTTGATAGGTCATGCAGTTGACCTTTTCAGACTCGGTGCACTGCATGTGCCTAAAGATTTTCTCCAACTCCCTGACCCAGTCTTCTACAGCTACAGGACCTCCTGTCCCATCAAGGTAGGTGGTTGCTGTTTTCGGAAGGTCTCTATTAACTTCACTGATGAGGTAGCGGGTGCTCTTTTAGGTGGAGGCTGGAACTGCCCTCCTTGAGCCGCTGCGCTATCCCCATCGGATAGTATTTCATAATTATCATGGTCTTGGAAGATAAGAACTTTCTCCAGAAATGGAGCTTCAAAATCTTTCGACGAGTTGGCTCTCCCACGGCCTCTTCCTCTTCCGCGGCCTCTGCCTCTCCCGCAGCCCCTGCCTCGGCCACGTCCCCTATCTTGCCCTTGATTAAAGTTCTCTATATTTTTTCTTTCCTGCAATGATATAATTAACGGCATAATAATTGTTAGCGAACAATTCAACATCAAAACAATATCTCCACAACAGTAATCCAAGAAATCAACATAACCATCAAATATCAAAGTTGAAATCCTGCATTGTCATACGTTCGACACACCAACCAAAATACAATTAGAATCATAAAAGAAATAGCAACAGTACGAGAACATAAATGGTATCCATCTCGCAATTAGTACATAAATCATCATAATACGATACAAGTCAATAAGATCCCTCAGACGGATCCTCCTCCTCTTCTTCATTCTTCATTTTTCCTTTTCCCTTGTCTTGGGCCGCTGTCCTCCTCTCCCTGCTACCCTCGGTATCACTGGATATGCAAATCGGCATGTGACTAGTCTCGTAGCCATGGATAGTCCCATAGCCTCCGAAAGTGTCCTCCCAACCACTCTCGGTCGGTCTTGGCCATATCTCTGCACTATCCCAGCCAGAATCATATGTCGGATTAGCCCGCTTGGGCTCCCCGACATCCCACTGCGGCGGCTGAAAAGATGATGCGAGCGGATCACAAAATCCTAGAGGTCTCGTTAGATCCTGATGCTGCGGAGGAAAATGAACTGATGCTGAGGAAAAATCACAAAAGCTATATGGATTATAGGCAGGCTCGGGTGGAGGTAGAATATGAGCCTCAGAAGGCGCAGGTGGTAAATATGGAGTCCACTACGACGATCTAGCTCTATTCATAGATGCTTGAGTGCCTCTAGAAGAAGCCGTTGAAGGGTCTACATCAGTGATAACCTTCCGTATCAGGTCTGCCAAGAAAAGTTGGAAACTCTCCGCGGTACCTGTAACTCTATCACAATGCAAATCAACTAACATCATCACCCAATTGGTCCATCGATCCGGCATAAGGTTAAGAATCTTCTCCATCGCCTCTCGGTCAGTCACACCATGATATCTAACTCTCTCCCAAAGCTCAAGGTACTCTGCTAGGGCAGCAACGAGGTTCTCCTCAGAAAATGGAAGGCGCTCCCTGAACTGTCTGACTAACCTCCGGTAAGGATCCATCTGCCACAACAACAACAAACAATCAGTCCCAAGGTCAACATACTAACAACACCACACACAACTCTGTGTCTCGGTGGCAACTCCGTCCTCCGACACACTATATTGAGGGTCCAATCAATCCTCGCACCCACACACTCACTCGAGTCTTGACTAAATCTGCCAATCTCTATGTGCATTCTGCACACTCATCACCAACTATCCTCGTGCATTCTGCACACTCAACCCAACTACTGGATTTTCCAGTTCACAAGAAATTTTAAATTTTACAACCATAAGTCACACTCAAACCAATCCAATATCATTCTAGGTCTACCCCGCTTAAATGCCTTTTCAAGGCCACAATTAGTCGGTCAGTCCTAATCCATCCTAATACATCCTTTTAAATCAACATCAAAATTCCAAATTTACGGCTCAACTCACACGTTAACACATCTTTAGCAATATGACAACCGCTTGCAATACTTTTCAAAACCAATAACTCCAAACATTTTCAAAATCAACCAACATTTCCACAAATTTCCAAAATCAATCACCAGCCTAAAAATTTCACAACGCCATTTGTTTTTTCACAAAACAATTCATCATTCAACTCCCTTCATCAATCAAAAAATACTAACAAACCCTCATCAACACATTCAAACCACTTGCATATCATTTCCAATCCACTTCAATCAGTACACAATACTTTTCAAAATAACTCCTCAATAATTAAATTGCAAGCTGGTAAACTCAAAATCTAAAACGTACCTCAGGTTGTGCAGGATGGAGTGGGGTGTAAAGCACGAGAAGTCCTTTTCAATCAAATGTCAAAACCCAAAAAATCTTTAAAACCCAAGGTTTTTAAATAAACTTCAAAAATCTTCAGAGCCCTTTTAAAACCTTTCTTAAAAATCGTTCTTTTGAAAAATCGGGCTCTGATACCACTTCTGTAACGCCCCAACTGACCTTCCCTAATTTGAGGCACGCTATAGTCGGGCTCAATCATTTTCAAATACAATTTTAATTTAAAATCAACGGAAAACTCAAAAACAATTAAATGAACCATTGAAATATCATTCAAGTTCACAAAACGTCGTTCAAAAAGAAGATAAGAATAAGAGTAATACTTTTGAAAGCAATTACAACTGGGAAGGTATACAACTTCTCAGAGTAGTGCAACGTAGTGTGTAAGCGTGGTGTGATATGCATATGACGATGCATATCACAGAACCTTTCCAAAATTTGTACACATGACTCCGTCTTTACACCCTGCACCTCCTCATCCTTCACTGTGAACCTGAGCGTTTTAGAAAATAACACGAGGGGCTGAGTACAATTGTACCCCGTAGGAATATGCCCTAAAACTACAGTTTAAATAAGAAAGCTATGCAACTCACAGAGATAGACACGCTTTAGTTAACGTCGTAGCTCGACGATACCTGTTTTCAGAACCAGGGCGGGCTAGATCACACTCGCCTCCCATGAGAATCCACCATGTAAACCCACCGATCTTGGATGACAGCAGTGAGCTCGGGTTGAGACGGTGTAATTGATAATTTTGCTGCCTCGTTCCCTCGCTCCCATCTTTGAGCAGCTTAGTCTTCTTTGAATTCCTCACTTGTTTCTTCATCTTCCTCTTCATCATCAGCCTCATCTCGGGATGTGATCCTGAAGCACTCAGATTGCTGTCGGCTTCTGTCAAGCTGGAAAGTGATCCTTTCCTCATTAGCTCGGAGGGTGATCTCTCCTCTACAGCAGTCAATCAAAGCAGCACTTGTGTCAAGAAACTCTCTACCCAGGATCAGTGGTGTGCTTCCATCCTCTTTCATGTTCAAAACTACAAAGTCTGCAGGTAAGATTAGATGACCCACACAAATGAGAACATCCTTGATAATACCATTTTAGCAAGGCACAAATCGGTCTGCCATCTGCAGTGTAATTGTAGTCGGCCTCAGTTCTCCAATCTTGAGGCGCTGGAAAATGGATTAGGGTATAAGGTTGATGCTGGCTCCAGTGTCGCACAGCACCTTCTCGAAGGAAATCCCCCGATCTCCACTGGAATGGTGAAGCATCCTCGATCACTCCGTTTGACGGGCATCTTCTTCTGGATGAGTAAGTTGCACTGCTCATGAAGCTTCACAGTCGCATTCTCCACGAAGTGTTTCTTTTCACTCATCAGCTTCCGGAGGTAGCGCATATAACCTGGAATTTCAGAGAGAGCTTGAATCAGTGGTAAATTAATACTTACCTTCTTCAAGTTCTCGACAAAGCGCGAGAACTTGGAATCCTTCTTCTGCTTGGCGAATTTCTGAGGAAATGGCATCGGAGGTATCTTGGCAGCCTTAGGAGTGGAGGAATGTTGCTGTGTCGACTGGCCCTGTCTCTGGCCTGCCTATCGATCGACAGGGGGTGTGTCGATCAACACACCGTCTGCAGTTCTGTTGATCTTTTCCTCTGAATCTGTGTTGACTGCCTCTTCTGGGCCTCTATGTCAATCGACAGGAATCCTGTTGATCAAAATAGAGGCCGTGCTGGGTCTGCTTCCTCTTCCCCACCCCCCAAACTTGCTTTGGGTCATGCTCGGACTTGTGTAGCTCTTTCCGGACCTTAGCTTCACAGCTTTGTAGTCTTTCTGATTTTTGGGATTCACCTTGGTGAAACTGGGCAACTTTCCTGGAGTATGTGCGTCCCGATAGCAGTAGCAATCTGGCTCACTTGAGTCTCGATGATTTGGACGTGCTTGTCGAGCCGATCCACCTTGGTAGTCAGTTCTGCTACCTCTTTCTCAACATTCCCCACTCGGTAGTCTGAGGCTTTGATGAAATTCTTGAGGACCTCGTCGAGGGACTCCTTCTTCTTCTCCACCACTTCACCATTCTGAACATCAAAATCTGGAGGCGGCTGCTCGGCGGCTTCCGGCTGAGAGTATGAAAAGCCAGGGTGAGGTCTCGAGTGGTAATGTTGATATCCCCCTTGTCGGTATTAGTTCTGATAACCTCCTCGGTGCATGAAGTTCACATCAGCAACGGGGTCAACCTGTGCAACAGAAGCAGCATTAGTTGTTAATTTCTCCATTTCCCCCTTAAGCCTCTTGACTTCCTTCTTCAGAGCATCATCCTCCTTTATCTCAACAGCTCGAATCTGTGGCCGCCTTGAATTCCCCCATTGTTGATCATGTAGGGCGGTTAATCGAGTTCGCTTACAATAACAGTTACCAAGCGACGATTGGAATGGCTCTGTATGAGGCTCTGTATGGAAGAAAGTGTCGATCTCCATTATATTGGGATTAAGTGGGAGAAAGACGGGTTCTCGAGCCTAACGCTATTAGTGAGATGATCGAAGTTGTCCGTCAGATCCGGGACAAAATTAAGGAAGCACATAGCAGACAGAAATGTACGCTGATACAAGAAGATCTGAGCTACAGTTTGAGGTTGGCGACAAGGTATTTTGGAAGGTATCACCATCAAAAGGAATAGTCCAATTCGGAGTAAAAGGGAAGCTACGACCTCGCTTCTTAGGACCCTATGAAATATTGGAACGCATAGGCCCAGTGGCTTATTGATAACTGCAGTAAAGCGGTTAAGCAAATAATATTTTTACACCCTAGGGTGGTCGATCCCACAGGGAATGTGCAACGAGAAATCCAAAGTACTAGCCATGATTCTTAGGACATAGATGTTTGAGGAAATTGGAAAAGGGTTTTGTCTTGGAAATTAAAGATAACAATTGCAAGAAATTAAAGGGTTTTGAAAACAATAAAGAAAAGCACAGATCCTAGGGCAGATAATCTAATCATCAACATGCAAATATCAATCAACTCAGCAATGGGGAAAACATAGATTTTTGTGGATTAAATTCCTTGGTCAGGCAACTAAATCCTAGATTATTAATTAGTGACTATCTCCTCTCGGTCTCAAGAACACCAAATTAATTAATCTCAATAATTATCTAATTAATTCCTATGCAAGTTTCTTCCTTTTGAGACAGAAAACAAACACAATTAATTCTCTCTTCCTGTTAACAATTTTCATCTCTCGATCCATCTATTATTAACTATAAACCTAGATCTCAATTCACCTCTCGGTCCTTCTTTTAATCTAGATTATTAAATTAAATCAGAGAATTAAACCATGCTATATGAGTTGATATCAATTAGACATGCATCAAAAAAGAAATCATAACCCTAGAACCTGTTTAGGGTTCTAGCCACAAATCAGGACTAGAAATAAAGCAAACATATTATTAATGAACTTACAAATGAAGAGGAACCTTCAATGTCTTGAAAAACTCCAAAGCTCAATGTAAATCCAAGGTAAAAACAACTTAAAAGATAGATGATAAGTCCTAATTTCGTGCCTAAGAGTTCTTATTTATAGAGGGGGAAAAAGACCTAATTTGAGTATTGTGTCAAAATAGCAAAAATTGCCAAAACAGGCCCAAAATAGCTTTTTCGGGGTTCTGTGTCGCTCGACAGAGGGAATTTCGATCGACAGGAATCCTGTCGGTCGACAGAAATCCTGTCTCTCGACACGGATGCATCTGTCTGCGCAGTCTCACGGTTTTGGCCATAACTTCCTCTCCCGAACTCCGATTGACCCGATTCCAGTTGCGTTGGAAAGCTAATTCAAAGATATTTCCATCCATGTGCTCCATTAGCTCAGATTCCATCTGTGTAAGAAGTCGTGACTATTCCATTGAACATCATCTGCTTTCGGTACGGATTTCCAATGATTTTGGCCTAAAACCTGCAAAATTCACCCATCAAAGGCATAACACCCTCTAAAGTAGACTCATGCACAAAAATAAGTAAAAACATAATGTAAAACACTTGAAACAATGGAGAAAAATATAGATAAGTGAGTATAAATATGAGCTTATCAAACCCCCCAAACTTGAATAGTAGATTGTCCTCAATCGAAGAAAAGAAGAAAGAAATCTCAAGCAGTTGAAAGTGCAATGCCTCACAAGATTCATCAAAATCAAGGTTCATCAATCCACATCACACAAGCAATTGAAAGAGATAAGATATTCATCAACTTCGGAAGACTCACGGAAAGTGTATCGCTCATCACACAAGTGTTTGGGTTTCAAATGAAAGCACTCACAACATGTATGAAGAAATTTCTACCATAGGCTTGCAAGAGTTCTAAAATCTCCACTGCTCAAATGTGCACACAATTCAAGAATCAAAAAGGACTTTGATAGGGTTGTAACGTAGGCTTTTTGTGAAAGGTAGGGAAATATGGCCAAGTAACTCAAAATCAACTAAGTGCGTCCACCTCATCAATATCAATTCACTCTCTTATGAACATCCACCCTTCTCCTAAAAATTTCAACACAAATCAAGGCTCATTTTTTCTAGTCCTTTTATGCTCTTAAAATTTTTGTTTAATGATTTGAGCTTATAAGGACACAAATTTTTTTTTTCTTTTTTTTTTTTTTTTTTTAGAGCCCAACCTTCTTTTGCTCACCAATCTAAAATTTTCCCATCCACTTATAGTAATTATCCTTATTTCGCCCAAATCCTATAGACAGGATACAATTCACCTTTTTCATAGCACTATCTCATAGACAAAATAGATCCACAATGTTTTTCTTACCTCATAGACCAAGAAAGAAAAAGTAACAGGCTCAAAGGGGCTAATCTAGGGATAAAATATAACAAGGGACAGTGTTTAGGATAATTTGGCTAACAAAGATGGCCTAAGATCATTTTCTATCATTGTGCACACTATGCAGTCTCAAAACAGAACAAAAGCAAGTTCTAGAGAAACCAAAACATACATGCGAATCTCTCATGAACAAATAAAGGCTCAAAAACTCACTTGGGTTCAAAAATTCTTCCTTAGTCAATTTCAATCCACTCAAACATCATGCAAGTGTAAGTTTCAATTAGACCCTATCATGCGGTATTCTACATTCATAGGCAAATCACCCACAATCGAAATCAACTCAACTAATCAAAGATCGATTCCAAACATTGCATATATTGCTAAAGGGTTCAATTACTTAAAGATTTTCCTCACATAATATCTATATTTTTTTTTATTGGCAAAAACTTAAACACACCAATTCAAATAATGCAATAAAAAAAATAAAGCAAGTAAAGGGATAGAAAGTTCAAATTTCTTGTCCACATCCCCCCAAACTTATTTCGAACTCGGAGAGTAAGAAAAAGTTTGAAAATCAGACAAGAAATAGAACTGTACCGGACTGTCGATCTCAGACATCGACGTTTTTATCCATCCGAGGAAGTCAGCGTTGCGCGACGAAGATTTGGTGCTGCTGGCACTCTGTGTCGATCGACAGAGAGCCTGTCGATCGACACAGAGCCTTCTGTCGACTGCTGTGTCTGTCGAACTAAGAGTTCTCCGTGCGCCATGCTTCTGTGTTAATCGACAGCCGGTCTGTCGATCGAAACAGAGGCAATTCCTCCAAAAAAAAAATTTAATTTTTTCAAAATTGAACAACAAAACCGATAACAAAGTAAAGGCAGAAAATAAAAAAAACAACTACGAAATTTGAAAGGAATTGAAATAAAAACAAATAACAGTTGGGTTACCTCCCAACAAGTGCTTTAGTTAACGTCGTAGCTCGACGATACCTGTTTTCAGAACCAGGGCGGGCTAGTTCGCACTCGCCTCCCATGAGAATCCACTATATAGACCCACCGATCTTGGATGACAGCAGTGAGCTCGGGAAGAGACGGTGTAATTGACAATTTTGCCGACTCGTTCCCTCGCTCCCATCTTTGAGCGGCTTGGTCTTCTTTGAATTCCTCACTTGCTTCTTCTTCTTCTTCCTCAGCTGCTTCCTCTCGAAATGTGATTCTGAAGCATTCGGATTGTTGCCGGCTTGTGTCGAGCTTGAATGTGATTCTTTCCTCATTTGCTCGAAGCGTGATCTCCCCACCACGGCAATCAATCAGAGCAGCACTAGTGTCTAGGAATTCCCTTCCCAAGACGAGGGGTGTACTGCCATCTTCCTTCATATCCAAGACTACAAAATCTGCAGGAAAAATTAGATGACCCACACGAATGAGAACATCCTCAATTATACCTTTCGGGCGAGACACAGATCGGTCTGCCATCTGCAAAGTAATTGTAGTCGGCCTCAACTCTCCAATCTTGAGGCGCTGGAAGATAGAGAAGGGCATTAGGTTGATGCTGGCACCAGTGTCGCACAGCACCTTCTCAAACTTGAATCCCCCGATCTCAACTGGAATGGTGAAGCATCCTGGATCACTTCGTTTGACTGGAAGTTTCTTCTGTAGGACCATGTTGCACTGCTCATGAAGCTTCACGGTTGCATTCTCCACGAAGTGTTTCTTTGCGCTCATCAGCTTCCGGAGATATTTCATGTAACCTGGAATTTCAGAAAGAGCTTCAATTAGTGGAATATTAATGCTTACCTTCTTCAAGTTCTCAACAAAGCGAGAGAACTTGGAATCCTCTTTCTGCTTGGCGAATCTCTGAGGAAATGGCATCGGAGGTGGTCTGGCAGCATTGGAAGTGGAAGAATGATGCTGCAGCTGTGGATATGTCGACTGGCCTGGAGTCTGGACTGCCTGTCGACCGTCAGGGGGTGTGTCGATCGACACACCCTCTGCAGTTCTGTCGATCTCCTCATCTGAATCTGTGTCGACTGCCTCTTCTGGGTCTCTGTGTCGATCGACAGGAATCCTGTCGATCGAAACAGAGGCTGGCTCTGCTGGGTCTACTTCTTTTCTCCCTCCAAACTTGCTTTGGGGCATGCTCGGACCTTTATAGCTCTTTCCGGACCTCAGCTTCACAGCTTTGCAATCTTTCCGGTTCTTGGGATTTGCCTCGGTGGTGCTGGGCAGCTTTCCTGGAGTATGTTGTATCCCGATGGTGTTAGCAATTTGGCTCATTTGAGTTTCAAGGATCTTGGCGTGCTTGTCAAACATGTCCATCTTGGAGTGGACTCATTCCACTTCTTTCTCAATTTTCCCCATTCTGTGGTCCGAAGCCTTGATGAAATTCTTCAGCACTTCGTCGAGGCTATCCTTCTTCTTCTCCACAATCTCGCCATTTTGCACATCAAAATCAGGAGGTGGTTGTTCGGCAGCTTCAGGCTGAGAGTAGGAGAAGCCTGGATGAGGTCTAGGATGGTAGTGTTGGTATCCCCCTTGCCGGTACTGATTCTGGTAGCCACCACGATTCATGTAGTTCACGTCGGCGATAGGGTCAACCTGTGCAACAGAAACAGAAGCAGAAGTTGTTAGTTTTTCAACCTCCCCCTTGAGCTTCTCAACCTCTTTCTTCAATGTGTCATCCTCCTTTGCCTCGATAGCTCGGATTTGTGGCCTCCTTGGATTCCCCCATTGTTGATCATGTAGGGACATCTTTTTGAACAGCTTCAGAGCCTTTTCTGGTGACTTGCTCATCAATGAACCTCCAGCTGCATAGTCCACCGACTTCTGGCTTTCCTCGGTCAATCCTCTATAGAAGATATGTGCCTGCTCCTCAGTGTCAACTCCATGGCCTGGGCAGCTCCTCAACAACTCATTCCACCTTCTCCAAACTTCGAACATAGACTCATCCATTCTCTGGTGGAACTGCAAGATCTCCATCTTTTTCTGAATAATCACTGACGGTGGGAAGAATGCGCCGAGGAACTCTGTTCGGAGATCAGCCCATGTCTGAATGTTGGTGCAGTCCAAAGCGGTGAACCACGTTCGCGCCTGATCCCTAAGTGAGAAGGGGAACAGACAAAGCCGGATCACATCCTGAGAGACTCCATTCTGCTTGATGGTATCACACACCTCCACGAACATCCTGAGGTGGGTGTACGGATCCTCCACTGCTCGGCCCCCAAATTGGTTCTGCTGAACCGTCTGAATCAAGCCAGTCTTGAGTTCAAAGTTATTGGCGGCGATGCCAATAACAAATCCCTCATTCCCGGGCTGTGGTCTGTACTTTTTGGCCATTGCATTGGGGTCCTCATCGTCGGAATCGTCTGGGCAGCGCCTTTCTCTCTCTCTTCTTTTGGCCTCACGCCTGTCAGCTTCCCTTTCTGCCATGAGCTGCTTGATGATGTCCTTCATCTGAGTGACTTCTTGGACAAGTAATGTGGCACTCTCTTGAGTGATGAGCTGTGTGTCGGGATCCTCCAAAGGTGGCATATCATCCATGACTATGCTTGTGCTTTGTTTTTCCTTGCTTTTTCTCTTCCGGACAGTAGCCTCGATTTCTGGATCAAAAATCTCGAGTGGCTTGCCTTGGGCCCTTGTGTTCATAAACCTGCAACCAAAACAGCAAAAACTTGAAAATCAGAAGAAATGTCGATCGACAGAGGGCCTGTCGATCGACACAAAGGTTCCTGCTTCTGTTTCGGTCGACAGGAAGTCTTTCGGTCGAAACAGAGGCCGAAAACTGGAAAAAAAACTGAACAGGGAAAACACGAAAATCAAACACCAAAAACCAAAATCAACAAACCAAAAACGAAATTAAAATAAAATTACAGCCTCAATCCATCAGAACTAAAAATAAACTAATATTTAGATTAATCTGACAATTCCCCGGCAACGGCGCCAATTTGATAACTGCAGTAAAGCGGTTAAGCAAATAATATTTTTACACCCT
>JAPKLW010005299.1:0-21653 GCA_026898455.1 Plectranthus barbatus
GCCAGTATCTCATAATTCATGAAAGTATCAATAAATCAGAACATCAATGGAAAAGGAACATTAAATCACATAAATTGTTGAATGAATAAAGTACAAAGCTTCAAACCCTAGAATCCATGAGTGAACTTAGCCAATCATACTAAGTTCTAGAAAAACAAAGAGATGGAGAGTCACAAGAACAGAAAACATAGAAATCAAAAACCGTGGTCTTCAATCTTCAATTCCTGTCGTGCTCTTCAAGTTCCCCTGTTTTCGCCCTCAATTCTATACTCTCCAGTTGAAAAAGTGATGAAAAGAACCTTATTTTCGTTCAGGGAAGTCCTATTTATAGTTGAGGCCTTTAAAATCTCTAAAAGATATGGTTTTGGGCTTCAGATTCGCCAGATTTCGTCAAAACGGGACACAGACGGCGACTTGAGAAGCACGATTGGCGACCGCCGGTTATGCAACCGGGTCGCCGATCTTGTCCCGTGAGAAATCTTGTGAACATTGCAGAACCGGCAACCCGTCCACATAATCGGCGATCGCCGGATGTGTCATCCGGGTCGCCGATTTTGTACCGTGCGAAATTTCTTCAATAATCACAACCGGCGACCCATCTACATGACCGGCGATCGCCGGTTGTGTCATTTGGGTCGCCAATTTTGCCTCGAACGGGTTTTCGGCGTGTTCTTTTGTATTTTCTGACTCCTTCTTCTTCCCGGTACAAGCTACCATCAGTTGGCTTTTCGGAAATTTTGTCAATCCTTGTAAACAACCCGATTGTGCGTGAAATCTGCATAAACAACCACAAACCTGACCAAACGTAATATTTTCTAAAAGAATATGAATAATGCATGAGAACACTACGTAACAATCTAATCTAAGGCCAAAAGTGAGCAAATCCACATCAGCAAAGTGCATAAAACGAGTGTTTATCAACCCCCCAAACTTAAGCTATTGTTCGTCCTCGGACAATGAGAAGAACAAATAAAAGAAAAGGTAAACACGAGGGTGCATTAATTGATCATCAGCTGTTTCAGACACAAAATGGGGTTGTGATTCCCACACCAATCACTGTGACATTTATCAGTTTATCGCAAACAAACAGTTTCAACCCTGGCCTCTAAAAGTCCGCTGCTCACAAGATAGTGTATCACTCAGATTCACTCAATATGTAAGATGGTCAGTGTACACTCTCAAATTGTCAACTGCACAACTCTTTCTGCCATAGGCTTGCTCATCATCTCAAACTCTCCATTGACTATGGGAGTGCTAGAACAAAGATCAAAAAGGTCTTATTTTGGGTTGTAATATAGGCACATTGGTAAAGGTATGGAAATTTTTTGGCTAAGTGACTAAATAATTTCATCCTTATAACTCCATTCACAAAAACTCTCTCCTCATCACATACCTCTTGTATGAAACAAATCAACCTTACGAAGACTCACAAAAATACTCACAGATGCATCCCATCATCATTGACTCGATAGGATTCAGACTCAGAATTAACTCAAGTTGACTCTTGTGCTTTAACAGATTTGCACATTTCAAAACTATCATAAACATCTGCACTTCCAGTGCATATTTCGACTCTTTTTTTTTTCTTTTTTTTTTCTTTTTTTTTTCTTTTTTTTATGTATGAAAGGAATACAATATAACGGTCGTACATTTTTTTACTCATACTGAAAGACTAAATGAATTACTCAAACTGACAGCTCTCTTACTTCCATCACCTATATTGTTGGATACCCTTACACATCCATCCACACCTCCAATCATCCGGGTTAAGAAAGAAAAGGTTTTCAGGCTCAACTAGGCTAATCAAAGGAGTATGTATTAGGGTTAGTGTTTGGGTTCTTTGTGGCACATGAAACGATGGCCTAAAATCATTTCTAAGTTCTTGACACTCTCCTACGCAATTTCGAGCAAGACATCAGAGCAAGTTCTAGAGATCAAGTGCACAGTGACATACCCTCAATGAAACAAAGTTAGGCTCAATTCTGACAGGGCAATAAGCGTATTCAAGAGGCCAAGAATCAATTCCGTAAGATCACAATTCGCCAACTCATTTACAGCAATCAATGTAAGTTTCACGAGAAGGAAAATTCTGTCATCATAAACTTGATCAATAATGCAAAAATGACCACCCTATCAATTCATTTCCCTTTCACAATTCAGGTTCCACATTACAAATCCAACAGAAATTTAAAAACTGAATTAAATACAAGTAAACAGATAAAAGCAAATAAAGGTGGTTCATACTACAAGTTCAAATTCAAGTATTTCAAGTACAGACCCAAGCTTAGCAGCATAAGAATGGAGCAAATAAGATGGGGAAAAGAAGATAAAATAGGGGACCACACATCGACCGATCCCATCCCCCCCCCAAACTTATTCGATACAAAGGAAAGAATAAGTTTGTGGGAAGAAGATCACGGAGGTGTGTGGGTACCTCGATAACCTCACTGGGGCGGGGGCCAGTTCTGTGGGAAACGGGCCATGAATCGCCGCATCTCGTCGTCCGCCTCTTGCTGGCGTCGCCATTGTTCTTGCTCCCACAGGTTGTGGCGCTGCTGTGCCGCCCACCGCTCCTGCTCCTGCTCAGCAAAGCGTTGCTGAGCTGCCCACTGCGTCAGCTGCTCATCCTCAAAAGACCTCCGGGCCGTCCAGTCACGCCTCTGCTCTTCCTCAAAAGACCGGCGCTCAGTAGCATACGTCGTCTGGGCTGTAGAAAGGGACTGGAGCTGCGTGCTCCAGTCCGACCACTGTCTCTCTAGCGCGCTGAGGCACTGCTCAACCTCTGCCCGACTGTAACGGCGCTCGTAGCAGATAGAGGTTCCCCCTCGCTCCTGCCGGGACGACCCCCCTGTCTCCTGCCGGGACGATCCCCCTGTCTCCAGGTGGCGAGGCTGCTCCTCATGCGTCTCCTCGGGAGCCTCCTCGGGAGCCTCCTCAGACTCAGGGTTCGGGTTCTGCCGGCGGACTTCCTCGGCAGCTTGGATAGCCTCCACATGAGCTAGAGTGTCTAGCTTCCAGTTGTTTCTATACTGCCGAAGCCCTACATTAGTAAGCTCGGGGTTCGGCAGAGGGAAGTAAGGGCGGCTGCACTGAACGAAGTAGTAAGGTGGATGCGTCGAATGAATGAATCGGAGATGCACCAGCTTCTCCAGTGTGAGCTTCGTCATTGGCTCTGACCGCTCTCCGGACACATCGACCCCTAGCGCGTATAGCAGGGTGGTCCATAAGCCACCAATGCAGATGGTCCCTTTCTGGGCCCCCGAAATCCTGTTAGACTGCATCAAAAAAATTTGGGCAAAGTTAAGGTATTCATTGTTTAACATGCAGTATAGGACCATGAGCTCCGCGTCTCTGAGGGAGCTGTTCTCCTTCCTGGCGAAGAGGGTATGGGCCAGGATCGCTCGGACCATCCGGAAAACTGGGTTCCGGATTATAGAGGCCTTACAGTCTCCCGATGACCAGCTTGGGCTTCCGTCGGCGCAGATATGGGGCCAGAAAGTCTTGCTGTCGTAGCCCCTTGGTTTGTTGAACCTCCCCAGGTTGACAACTCCGAACGCCCTGTTGATCTCCTTTGTTGAAATGGTTCTATCTTGATTTCCGGCCCGGAAGGTGGCGCCGGTGGGCTCAGTTCTCCCTTTCGTGGTGATCTCAAGAGTAGACAAGATCTCCAGGGTGAACCTTGTGAACGTCGGGGCATCGAGCTCCAGCAGGGGTGCCCAACCAATGTTAGAAAATAGCTCCTTCACGTTATCATAGAGCCCCATTGCCTTCATTGCATCAGTGTCAGGGTAGCAGGTGCCTTCGACCCCTCTTTCAGCCAAAACTTTGAACGTGTTGATCATGCCCACATCTCGGATCCCGGTGATCCCATAGGAGTCAGGGTTAGTACGACGGCGAGGTGCCATATTCCTACAAATGAAAAACATGCATATTATCCACCGATACAGAAAAACAATAATTGTACGGGAAATGAGACCAACATAATTATACGAAATAAACTAAACAATACGAAAACCATAATTCCACAGTTAACTAAAACTTTTAACCACACTTTGATAAACTCAACTCATCGTCACTCTAACACACTCCATCCCAACGTTCGGCATAACGATATCCATAATAAGTCCCCAAATTTTTTTCAAGTAAATGCAACATAATCACAATGTACTAATGCAAACAAGTGAACATAGAGATAAAGGAAATAACAATTAAATACGAAAACGATAAACCCAAATTACGCAATTAAGATCACAAACATGCAATGCAAGCAATTAAACTCGAATATAGAGACACAATAACCTTAATGCGAGATTTAAACGTGAGTATGAAGAAAAATACCTGGAATTTGACGAAAATATGACGAAAATTTAGAAACCTAGCCAATTTGGGGATTATGGTGTTTTTGGACGATTTGGGGCAAACCACTCGGATAGGAAGCCTCCAAATGCCGTGGGCGAGTGATGTTTAAAAGGAATTTGTGAGACAATGCAAGATAGAAGAGAATCTTTGAGAGGAAATTTCGAAAATTTTGTGATTTGGGTGAAATTTTAGTGAAGAGGGTGAAAAATCGCGCAGGGTCCCCTTTTTAATGCATGCTCGGTGACCCAAGTGCGCGATCGGCGATCGCCGGGTGTGCAACCGGGTCACCGGTTATGCACCGTACCAAAATCTGCTGAAATTACATACCCGGCGACCCAACCAGCATAACCGGCGATCGCCGGTTATGATTTCGGGTCGCAGGTTGTGTCACGTACCTGTCCTCCGTTTGACGGGGTAATCGGCGACCCAAGTGTTCGATCGGCGATCGCCGGTCATGTATTCTGGGTCGCCGATTTTGTGACGAACTCGCGCGACGCTCTCTGTTTTCGACTCTGTTTCCTGCGTCCAATAAACTCAACACCCAAACATGAACGTAACTGTAGAAAATGATGAAAATACTCAACTTACATTTAAAACGGACGCAACAAAATAATAGAGAAACTCAAATAAACTAATAACGGATTGGGTTGCCTCCCAATAAGCGCTTTATTTTACGTCTATAGCTAGACACAGCAGTACGAACTATGGGTCAGATAAATAAACAACATAAACAGCTAAGCCATTCTCCGATTGATAGTACAACTTAACCCTATGACCATTAACTGTGAAGTGTGTGCCATCAGATCCCACTAGTTCTAGCATTCCATTCGAGTTAACACGCTTAATAACATAAGGGCCAGACCATCGAGACCTCAGCTTACCAGGAAATAAATGCAATCGAGAATTAAACAATAATACCTGATCACCTGGTTTAAAACTTCGGTCGCGAATGTGCCGGTCATGAAATCGTTTAGCGCGCTCCTTGTAGATTTTCAAACTCTCATACGCCTCAGACCGGAACTCATCTAGAGCTGTTAACTGGATACATCGCTGCTCAGATGCAGTCTTGAAGTCCCAATTAATTTTCTTCACTGCCCAGAAGGCTTTGTGCTCGATCTCCACTGGTAGATGACATGACTTCCCGAAAACTAATTGGTACGGCGACATACCAATAGGAGTTTTGAATGCTGTCCGGTAAGCCCACAGTGCGTCATCCAGTCGAATCGCCCAGTCTTTCCTGGA
Organism: Plectranthus barbatus; assembly: GCA_026898455.1. Classification (NCBI taxonomy): domain Eukaryota; kingdom Viridiplantae; phylum Streptophyta; class Magnoliopsida; order Lamiales; family Lamiaceae; genus Plectranthus; species Plectranthus barbatus. The sequence goes on from JAPKLW010005299.1 coordinate 5,602, forward strand.
TACTACAGACTTCTCCAGGATTTGCTTGATCTCGCGGTTAGCCAACTCAGCTTGACCATTGGCTTGGGGATGGTATGGAGAAGTTACCTTGTGATGAACTCCATACTTCGCCAGTAAACTCCCCAGCCATCTATTCCGGAAATGAGACCCACCGTCGCTCAGCAGCGCTCGCGGTGCACCAAAGCGAGTCAGTATATTCTTTTGCAGAAATTTCAGTACAACTTTGGCATCGCTGGTGGCCGTGGGGATAGCCTCAACCCACCGGGTTACGTAATCAACCGCCAGTAAAATATACTGGTATCCATGGGACTTAGGGAATGGTCCCATAAAGTCAATGCCCCATACATCAAAGGGCTCGATTTCCAGCATGAACTTCTGGGGCATCTCGTCTTTCTTCGAAATATTCCCCGTCCTCTGACATCTGTCGCAGGTGGCCACAAATTTCTGGCAATCCCGATAGATAGTAGGCCAATAAAATCCGCTAGTAAGGATTTTTATGGCCGTCCTGTTTGCTGCGCAGTGGCCACCATAGGGGGATAAATGGCAGTCCCCCATTATCTTCTCTCGCTCATGTAATCCGATGCAACGCCGGATCACCATGTCAGCACATCTCCTGTAGAGGAACGGCTCATCCCAATAGTAAAATTTGCTCTCATGTAGGAATTTCTTCCTCTGGTGGAATGTCAGATCAGGTGGTAAGACACCTGCAACCAAGTAATTCACTAGATCCATGTACCATGGATCCGTCTCTTCCACAGCGAACAGCTGCTCATCCGGAAAGACTTCAGTAATCCGGATCCTCTGGTCATCCCCTTCCACAGGATTTTCCAGTCTTAACAAGTGGTCTGCCACCACGTTTTCACAACCCTTCCGGTCTTTTATCTCCATATCGAATTCCTGCAGTAGCAGGATCCACCGAATCAGTCTCGGCTTGGCTTCCTTCTTCGCGAACAAATAACAGATCGCTGCATGATCCGTATACACTATTGTCTTCGCCCCAACCAAGTATGCCCGGAATTTGTCGAAGGCAAATACCACCGCCAGAAGCTCTTTCTCCGTAGTGGTGTAGTTCACTTGAGCCTCATCCAGAGTCTTGCTGGCGTAGTGTATGACTTGGAAAATTTTGTTCCTCGTCTGCCCCAAAGCAGCTCCAACGGCTGTGTCACTGGCGTCGCACATTAAGACGAATGGCTCGGACCAGTCTGGAGAAATGAGAACCGGGGCGGTCGTCAAGGCCAGCTTCAGCTTCTCAAAAGCCTGCAAACAATTTTCATCAAAAACAAATTTTGTATCTTTCATAAGCAAAGAGCTGAGAGGTTTAGAGATTTTCGAAAACTCCCTGATAAACCTCCGGTAGAAGCCTGCATGTCCCAAGAAGCTCCTCACCGACTTCTCATTGGTGGGAGGTGGCAGCTTCGAAATCGCCACAATTTTGGCTCGATCCACTTCCAAACCTGCAGCAGAAACCTTATGGCCAAGAACTATCCCTTCCTTAACCATAAAATGGCATTTCTCCCAATTCAAAACAAGGTTAGTATCTTGGCATCACTGCAGAACAGTAGTCAGGTTTTTCAAACAGTTATCAAATGAATGACCAAACACTGAAAAGTCATCCATGAATACTTCCATAATATTTTCTACCAGCCCATTAAAAATAGACATCATACATCTTTGAAAAGTAGCAGGAGCATTACACAATCCAAAAGACATACGCCTATAAGCAAAAATTCCATAAGGGCAAGTAAACGCAGACTTATGATGATCCTCAGGAGCTATTACTATTTGGTTATATCCAGAATAACCATCTAGAAAGCAGTAAAACTCATACCCAGCTAGTCTATCCAACATTTGATCAATAAAAGGGAGAGGAAAGTGATCCTTACGTGTAGCACTGTTAAGTGCTCTGTAGTCTATGCACATCCTCCAGCCTGTGACAGGCCGGTGAGCGATTTCCTGGCCGCTCTCGTCTTTGATGACTGTCGTCCCCCCTTTCTTGGCCACCACTTGGGTAGGGCTTACCCATTCACTGTCTGAGATGGCGTAGATCATCCCAGCATCCAGCAGCTTCATTACTTCCTTCCGCACCACTTCCTGCATAATTGGATTAAGCCTTCGTTGCGGTTGCACCTTAGGCTTGTATCCATCTTCGAGTAAGATCATGTGCATACAAATAGAAGGGCTAATACCCTTGATGTCAGACAACGACCACCCAATAGCAGATTGGTGGTCTCTCAATACCCTCAGTAATCTATCCAATTGACAAGTAGATAAAGTAGCAGAAAAAATTACAGGGTATGTGTCATTTTCGCCCAAGTAAGCATACCTCAAGTGGTCTGGCAGAGGTTTGAGCTCTAGCACTGGTGGCTCCTTCTTTCTCTCTGGATTCAGCCCCTTTCGTCGCGCTTCCTCTTCTTCCTCCTCGCTCCTCAACTTCAGAAAATTGGCGCTCTCCACCTTGTTCTTCTCACCTGCAGCATCCAATGCTAGAACAAACTCTAGCAACTCATCACACGCATCATACAGGTCATCACAAGGATAAACAGAATTTTGCACCCCATAATCTAAGGAATCAGTAGAAATAAATAAAGGGTCACAAGGATACAAAACCTGAACCATGTCGCACTCCTCATAGCAGTCATCAGAGTCTTGTCGCTCCATGGCTTTGTAAATGGAGAAAGTAATTTTCTCGTCATTCACTCTTAAGGTGAGCTCACCCTTCTTCACATCTATGAGGGCGTCAGCAGTGTGGAGGAAAGGTCTTCCAAGGATCAACGGGATATTGCGGTCTTCCTCCATGTCCAAGACCACAAAATCAGCTGGGAAAATAAATTCCCCTACTTTCACTAGCACGTCTTCAACTACCCCCTTCGGGTAGTTCACAGAACGATCCGCCATCTGAAGTCTGATGGTGGTCGGTTTGATGCTGCCGATCCGGAGCTTCTTGAAAATTGACAGAGGCATCAGATTGATGCTAGCCCCTGAGTTACAAAGGACCTGCTCAAAGCTCTGCCCCCCAATCACGCAGGTGATCGAGAAGCACCCAGGATCTGATCTTTTGATCGGCATCTTCTTCTGAATTATGGCGCTGCATTCTTCGAAGAGGTTCACTGTCTCGAACGCGCCAAAGGGCTTCTTCTGGGTAACCATATCCTTCAGAAATTTCATGTACCCAGGGATCTCCTGTACCACTTCAATCAAAGGAAGATTGATGTGGATCTTCTTCATGTGCTCCAAGAAACGCTTATACCGCTCCTCTTTCTGCTTCTTGGCGAACCTTTGTGGGAAAGGTACAGCAACAGGACCAGCTAATTTGGATCTGTCTTCAGGACAGATCTCTTTACCCTTCTCAGTATGTTCTTCTTCAGGAAGAATAGGGTCAGACTGTACAACTTCAGGTTGCACAAGTATGTTAGTGGGCATAGATGGCCCCTCATAACCTTTACCACTGCGGGTGGTAATGGCATTACACTGGTCCTTGGGGTTCACCACAGTGTTGCTCGGAAAGTGTACCGGAGTATGCTGGCTGCCAATTGCGTTGGCTATCTGGGAAATCTGTGTGTCTATCTGCTTCATGTACTTTCCCATTTTCCCCATATTAGCCTGCAGCTGAGAAATTTCTCCATCGGTCTTTGTAGACTTAGCATTTGAGACTGCGATGAATTGAGTCAGGAGCTCCCTCATGCTTGGCTCCTTTGGCTCGTTAGTTGCTCCATGATTCGCAGCAAACCCAGGTGGAGGCTGTAGAGCATTGTTCGGATTCCCATAAGAGAAGTTGGGATGATTCCGATTGTTGGGATGATATACCATGTTCCCCGATGGATACCCTCGATTGTTGTTGAAGTTCCTCTGGTTCACATAGTTTGCATCCTCCATTTGCATCTCATTAACCTGCTCATAGCTTTGCTGAGGTAGATTATTTTCCAATTTGGTGATACGAGTCTCCAGTAATTTAGTGGAAGCAGCCACTTCTTTCCTCATCAGCTTTATCTCAGCAGCTATATCTCCAGTATCATCAACTGCTGCTACCCTGTGATCTCCCCTATCCGCTGGCCAGTTGTATTCGCTTTTCGCCATTACTTCCATTAATTCTAACCCTTCCTGTGGTGGTTTACCAGTCAGTGACCCTCCAGCTGAGGCATTCACATGCTTCTGGGTCTCCCTGTCCAGGCCTCGATAGAAATGGCACATCTGTTGTTTCTCAGTGAAACCATGGCAGGGGCAAGAACGTAGGAGATCTTTGTAGCGTTCCCAAGCCTCGTACAGTGACTCCCCAGAAAACTGTCTGAACTGAGAGATCTGGGTCTGTAACTGGATCGTCTTGTTGGGTGGGAAGAACTGAATCAGAAACAGCTTGCATAATTCTTCCCATGTTGAGATCTCGTTGCAGTTCAACGTCATGTACCACGACAAGGCTCTGTCGCGCAATGTGAAGTGGAACAGGTGCAACCGAATATAGTCGATAGGCACCTGATTCTGCTTAACTGTATCGCAGAGCAGCAGGAATCTCTGAACGTGTAAATGAGGGTCCTCAGATGGTAGTCCCCCATACTGGTTCTGCTGGGCTGTATGTATCAGACCAGTTTTCAGTTCAAAGTTCGGTGTGTCCACCTTCAATCCAAAATCAGCATTACGATGCCTGTCAGTCATAGGCTCGTACATCTCATCAACAGTGGGCGCTCTCCGGGCTTCAGGAGCCTGATTCTCTTGAAGTCGTAGATTCATCTCTTGGAGCTGCCTCTACAGCTCAGCTATCTGTGCCGCTTGATTTTCAGCCATTGCGAATTCTAACTTTCTTCTTGCGGTGTTTCTTCGGCAAGTAGACTCGATATCCGGATCAAAAGGCTCAGCAGGTGGACCTTTTGCTCTGGTTCGCATATAATACCTGCAGAGAAACAGAAAGTGAATGGCACAGAAAGGAAATAAAATCTAAAATAAAATGCGTAAAGTAAAATCCTAGAGTAATTAGCGTAATATCAGAATTAGTGTCAATTATAAATCTATGCAGTCCCCGGCAACGGCGCCAAAAACTTGGTATCGCGTTTCGCAACGCGCTAAAACTGCAAGTGTACAGACCACTGCAGAGGGCAAGTAATAATTTATCGAATCTCAAGGACTGCAGGCTCGAAATATAATCAAGCACTAAAACATAGATATCGTACTACTATCTAGGTAAATCATAAAGTGGTTTTGATTTGTTGTAAATATAAAAACACTTAGCAATAGAAATTAATAAATGACAATTTAAAATGGTTTTAAGAAACTTATGAGAAGATAGGATTCCAGGGTAATTCACTTTGAACGATAATCAAACAACTTTTCATGTAATTCAATCCCAAATTTAATTCCCAAGGATGTGAGTTAATCGCAAATACGTTATCAGGCGATCTTCTCGGACTCTAAACCATAACATGGAAATAAAAGATCAAAAGATTCCTCTCGGACATACAAAAGACTTTTACTCTTGATAAAATCTTAGATTTCAAAAACCCTTCAAAGCTCAATTTCCTCTCGGACAATTGCCCCTCAAATCTAATTTATTGGTGTCCTAATTAATAACCTAGTCCTCTCGGATCAAAAACTATTAATTCAAATCACAATCAATAGCCAGTATCTCATAATTCATGAAAGTATCAATAAATCAGAACATCAATGGAAAAGGAACATTAAATCACATAAATTGTTGAATGAATAAAGTACAAAGCTTCAAACCCTAGAATCCATGAGTGAACTTAGCCAATCATACTAAGTTCTAGAAAAACAAAGAGATGGAGAGTCACAAGAACAGAAAACATAGAAATCAAAAACCGTGGTCTTCAATCTTCAATTCCTGTCGTGCTCTTCAAGTTCCCCTGTTTTCGCCCTCAATTCTATACTCTCCAGTTGAAAAAGTGATGAAAAGAACCTTATTTTCGTTCAGGGAAGTCCTATTTATAGTTGAGGCCTTTAAAATCTCTAAAAGATATGGTTTTGGGCTTCAGATTCGCCAGATTTCGTCAAAACGGGACACAGACGGCGACTTGAGAAGCACGATTGGCGACCGCCGGTTATGCAACCGGGTCGCCGATCTTGTCCCGTGAGAAATCTTGTGAACATTGCAGAACCGGCAACCCGTCCACATAATCGGCGATCGCCGGATGTGTCATCCGGGTCGCCGATTTTGTACCGTGCGAAATTTCTTCAATAATCACAACCGGCGACCCATCTACATGACCGGCGATCGCCGGTTGTGTCATTTGGGTCGCCAATTTTGCCTCGAACGGGTTTTCGGCGTGTTCTTTTGTATTTTCTGACTCCTTCTTCTTCCCGGTACAAGCTACCATCAGTTGGCTTTTCGGAAATTTTGTCAATCCTTGTAAACAACCCGATTGTGCGTGAAATCTGCATAAACAACCACAAACCTGACCAAACGTAATATTTTCTAAAAGAATATGAATAATGCATGAGAACACTACGTAACAATCTAATCTAAGGCCAAAAGTGAGCAAATCCACATCAGCAAAGTGCATAAAACGAGTGTTTATCAACCCCCCAAACTTAAGCTATTGTTCGTCCTCGGACAATGAGAAGAACAAATAAAAGAAAAGGTAAACACGAGGGTGCATTAATTGATCATCAGCTGTTTCAGACACAAAATGGGGTTGTGATTCCCACACCAATCACTGTGACATTTATCAGTTTATCGCAAACAAACAGTTTCAACCCTGGCCTCTAAAAGTCCGCTGCTCACAAGATAGTGTATCACTCAGATTCACTCAATATGTAAGATGGTCAGTGTACACTCTCAAATTGTCAACTGCACAACTCTTTCTGCCATAGGCTTGCTCATCATCTCAAACTCTCCATTGACTATGGGAGTGCTAGAACAAAGATCAAAAAGGTCTTATTTTGGGTTGTAATATAGGCACATTGGTAAAGGTATGGAAATTTTTTGGCTAAGTGACTAAATAATTTCATCCTTATAACTCCATTCACAAAAACTCTCTCCTCATCACATACCTCTTGTATGAAACAAATCAACCTTACGAAGACTCACAAAAATACTCACAGATGCATCCCATCATCATTGACTCGATAGGATTCAGACTCAGAATTAACTCAAGTTGACTCTTGTGCTTTAACAGATTTGCACATTTCAAAACTATCATAAACATCTGCACTTCCAGTGCATATTTCGACTCTTTTTTTTTTCTTTTTTTTTTCTTTTTTTTTTCTTTTTTTTATGTATGAAAGGAATACAATATAACGGTCGTACATTTTTTTACTCATACTGAAAGACTAAATGAATTACTCAAACTGACAGCTCTCTTACTTCCATCACCTATATTGTTGGATACCCTTACACATCCATCCACACCTCCAATCATCCGGGTTAAGAAAGAAAAGGTTTTCAGGCTCAACTAGGCTAATCAAAGGAGTATGTATTAGGGTTAGTGTTTGGGTTCTTTGTGGCACATGAAACGATGGCCTAAAATCATTTCTAAGTTCTTGACACTCTCCTACGCAATTTCGAGCAAGACATCAGAGCAAGTTCTAGAGATCAAGTGCACAGTGACATACCCTCAATGAAACAAAGTTAGGCTCAATTCTGACAGGGCAATAAGCGTATTCAAGAGGCCAAGAATCAATTCCGTAAGATCACAATTCGCCAACTCATTTACAGCAATCAATGTAAGTTTCACGAGAAGGAAAATTCTGTCATCATAAACTTGATCAATAATGCAAAAATGACCACCCTATCAATTCATTTCCCTTTCACAATTCAGGTTCCACATTACAAATCCAACAGAAATTTAAAAACTGAATTAAATACAAGTAAACAGATAAAAGCAAATAAAGGTGGTTCATACTACAAGTTCAAATTCAAGTATTTCAAGTACAGACCCAAGCTTAGCAGCATAAGAATGGAGCAAATAAGATGGGGAAAAGAAGATAAAATAGGGGACCACACATCGACCGATCCCATCCCCCCCCCAAACTTATTCGATACAAAGGAAAGAATAAGTTTGTGGGAAGAAGATCACGGAGGTGTGTGGGTACCTCGATAACCTCACTGGGGCGGGGGCCAGTTCTGTGGGAAACGGGCCATGAATCGCCGCATCTCGTCGTCCGCCTCTTGCTGGCGTCGCCATTGTTCTTGCTCCCACAGGTTGTGGCGCTGCTGTGCCGCCCACCGCTCCTGCTCCTGCTCAGCAAAGCGTTGCTGAGCTGCCCACTGCGTCAGCTGCTCATCCTCAAAAGACCTCCGGGCCGTCCAGTCACGCCTCTGCTCTTCCTCAAAAGACCGGCGCTCAGTAGCATACGTCGTCTGGGCTGTAGAAAGGGACTGGAGCTGCGTGCTCCAGTCCGACCACTGTCTCTCTAGCGCGCTGAGGCACTGCTCAACCTCTGCCCGACTGTAACGGCGCTCGTAGCAGATAGAGGTTCCCCCTCGCTCCTGCCGGGACGACCCCCCTGTCTCCTGCCGGGACGATCCCCCTGTCTCCAGGTGGCGAGGCTGCTCCTCATGCGTCTCCTCGGGAGCCTCCTCGGGAGCCTCCTCAGACTCAGGGTTCGGGTTCTGCCGGCGGACTTCCTCGGCAGCTTGGATAGCCTCCACATGAGCTAGAGTGTCTAGCTTCCAGTTGTTTCTATACTGCCGAAGCCCTACATTAGTAAGCTCGGGGTTCGGCAGAGGGAAGTAAGGGCGGCTGCACTGAACGAAGTAGTAAGGTGGATGCGTCGAATGAATGAATCGGAGATGCACCAGCTTCTCCAGTGTGAGCTTCGTCATTGGCTCTGACCGCTCTCCGGACACATCGACCCCTAGCGCGTATAGCAGGGTGGTCCATAAGCCACCAATGCAGATGGTCCCTTTCTGGGCCCCCGAAATCCTGTTAGACTGCATCAAAAAAATTTGGGCAAAGTTAAGGTATTCATTGTTTAACATGCAGTATAGGACCATGAGCTCCGCGTCTCTGAGGGAGCTGTTCTCCTTCCTGGCGAAGAGGGTATGGGCCAGGATCGCTCGGACCATCCGGAAAACTGGGTTCCGGATTATAGAGGCCTTACAGTCTCCCGATGACCAGCTTGGGCTTCCGTCGGCGCAGATATGGGGCCAGAAAGTCTTGCTGTCGTAGCCCCTTGGTTTGTTGAACCTCCCCAGGTTGACAACTCCGAACGCCCTGTTGATCTCCTTTGTTGAAATGGTTCTATCTTGATTTCCGGCCCGGAAGGTGGCGCCGGTGGGCTCAGTTCTCCCTTTCGTGGTGATCTCAAGAGTAGACAAGATCTCCAGGGTGAACCTTGTGAACGTCGGGGCATCGAGCTCCAGCAGGGGTGCCCAACCAATGTTAGAAAATAGCTCCTTCACGTTATCATAGAGCCCCATTGCCTTCATTGCATCAGTGTCAGGGTAGCAGGTGCCTTCGACCCCTCTTTCAGCCAAAACTTTGAACGTGTTGATCATGCCCACATCTCGGATCCCGGTGATCCCATAGGAGTCAGGGTTAGTACGACGGCGAGGTGCCATATTCCTACAAATGAAAAACATGCATATTATCCACCGATACAGAAAAACAATAATTGTACGGGAAATGAGACCAACATAATTATACGAAATAAACTAAACAATACGAAAACCATAATTCCACAGTTAACTAAAACTTTTAACCACACTTTGATAAACTCAACTCATCGTCACTCTAACACACTCCATCCCAACGTTCGGCATAACGATATCCATAATAAGTCCCCAAATTTTTTTCAAGTAAATGCAACATAATCACAATGTACTAATGCAAACAAGTGAACATAGAGATAAAGGAAATAACAATTAAATACGAAAACGATAAACCCAAATTACGCAATTAAGATCACAAACATGCAATGCAAGCAATTAAACTCGAATATAGAGACACAATAACCTTAATGCGAGATTTAAACGTGAGTATGAAGAAAAATACCTGGAATTTGACGAAAATATGACGAAAATTTAGAAACCTAGCCAATTTGGGGATTATGGTGTTTTTGGACGATTTGGGGCAAACCACTCGGATAGGAAGCCTCCAAATGCCGTGGGCGAGTGATGTTTAAAAGGAATTTGTGAGACAATGCAAGATAGAAGAGAATCTTTGAGAGGAAATTTCGAAAATTTTGTGATTTGGGTGAAATTTTAGTGAAGAGGGTGAAAAATCGCGCAGGGTCCCCTTTTTAATGCATGCTCGGTGACCCAAGTGCGCGATCGGCGATCGCCGGGTGTGCAACCGGGTCACCGGTTATGCACCGTACCAAAATCTGCTGAAATTACATACCCGGCGACCCAACCAGCATAACCGGCGATCGCCGGTTATGATTTCGGGTCGCAGGTTGTGTCACGTACCTGTCCTCCGTTTGACGGGGTAATCGGCGACCCAAGTGTTCGATCGGCGATCGCCGGTCATGTATTCTGGGTCGCCGATTTTGTGACGAACTCGCGCGACGCTCTCTGTTTTCGACTCTGTTTCCTGCGTCCAATAAACTCAACACCCAAACATGAACGTAACTGTAGAAAATGATGAAAATACTCAACTTACATTTAAAACGGACGCAACAAAATAATAGAGAAACTCAAATAAACTAATAACGGATTGGGTTGCCTCCCAATAAGCGCTTTATTTTACGTCTATAGCTAGACACAGCAGTACGAACTATGGGTCAGATAAATAAACAACATAAACAGCTAAGCCATTCTCCGATTGATAGTACAACTTAACCCTATGACCATTAACTGTGAAGTGTGTGCCATCAGATCCCACTAGTTCTAGCATTCCATTCGAGTTAACACGCTTAATAACATAAGGGCCAGACCATCGAGACCTCAGCTTACCAGGAAATAAATGCAATCGAGAATTAAACAATAATACCTGATCACCTGGTTTAAAACTTCGGTCGCGAATGTGCCGGTCATGAAATCGTTTAGCGCGCTCCTTGTAGATTTTCAAACTCTCATACGCCTCAGACCGGAACTCATCTAGAGCTGTTAACTGGATACATCGCTGCTCAGATGCAGTCTTGAAGTCCCAATTAATTTTCTTCACTGCCCAGAAGGCTTTGTGCTCGATCTCCACTGGTAGATGACATGACTTCCCGAAAACTAATTGGTACGGCGACATACCAATAGGAGTTTTGAATGCTGTCCGGTAAGCCCACAGTGCGTCATCCAGTCGAATCGCCCAGTCTTTCCTGGATACTACAGACTTCTCCAGGATTTGCTTGATCTCGCGGTTAGCCAACTCAGCTTGACCATTGGCTTGGGGATGGTATGGAGAAGTTACCTTGTGATGAACTCCATACTTCGCCAGTAAACTCCCCAGCCATCTATTCCGGAAATGAGACCCACCGTCGCTCAGCAGCGCTCGCGGTGCACCAAAGCGAGTCAGTATATTCTTTTGCAGAAATTTCAGTACAACTTTGGCATCGCTGGTGGCCGTGGGGATAGCCTCAACCCACCGGGTTACGTAATCAACCGCCAGTAAAATATACTGGTATCCATGGGACTTAGGGAATGGTCCCATAAAGTCAATGCCCCATACATCAAAGGGCTCGATTTCCAGCATGAACTTCTGGGGCATCTCGTCTTTCTTCGAAATATTCCCCGTCCTCTGACATCTGTCGCAGGTGGCCACAAATTTCTGGCAATCCCGATAGATAGTAGGCCAATAAAATCCGCTAGTAAGGATTTTTATGGCCGTCCTGTTTGCTGCGCAGTGGCCACCATAGGGGGATAAATGGCAGTCCCCCATTATCTTCTCTCGCTCATGTAATCCGATGCAACGCCGGATCACCATGTCAGCACATCTCCTGTAGAGGAACGGCTCATCCCAATAGTAAAATTTGCTCTCATGTAGGAATTTCTTCCTCTGGTGGAATGTCAGATCAGGTGGTAAGACACCTGCAACCAAGTAATTCACTAGATCCATGTACCATGGATCCGTCTCTTCCACAGCGAACAGCTGCTCATCCGGAAAGACTTCAGTAATCCGGATCCTCTGGTCATCCCCTTCCACAGGATTTTCCAGTCTTAACAAGTGGTCTGCCACCACGTTTTCACAACCCTTCCGGTCTTTTATCTCCATATCGAATTCCTGCAGTAGCAGGATCCACCGAATCAGTCTCGGCTTGGCTTCCTTCTTCGCGAACAAATAACAGATCGCTGCATGATCCGTATACACTATTGTCTTCGCCCCAACCAAGTATGCCCGGAATTTGTCGAAGGCAAATACCACCGCCAGAAGCTCTTTCTCCGTAGTGGTGTAGTTCACTTGAGCCTCATCCAGAGTCTTGCTGGCGTAGTGTATGACTTGGAAAATTTTGTTCCTCGTCTGCCCCAAAGCAGCTCCAACGGCTGTGTCACTGGCGTCGCACATTAAGACGAATGGCTCGGACCAGTCTGGAGAAATGAGAACCGGGGCGGTCGTCAAGGCCAGCTTCAGCTTCTCAAAAGCCTGCAAACAATTTTCATCAAAAACAAATTTTGTATCTTTCATAAGCAAAGAGCTGAGAGGTTTAGAGATTTTCGAAAACTCCCTGATAAACCTCCGGTAGAAGCCTGCATGTCCCAAGAAGCTCCTCACCGACTTCTCATTGGTGGGAGGTGGCAGCTTCGAAATCGCCACAATTTTGGCTCGATCCACTTCCAAACCTGCAGCAGAAACCTTATGGCCAAGAACTATCCCTTCCTTAACCATAAAATGGCATTTCTCCCAATTCAAAACAAGGTTAGTATCTTGGCATCACTGCAGAACAGTAGTCAGGTTTTTCAAACAGTTATCAAATGAATGACCAAACACTGAAAAGTCATCCATGAATACTTCCATAATATTTTCTACCAGCCCATTAAAAATAGACATCATACATCTTTGAAAAGTAGCAGGAGCATTACACAATCCAAAAGACATACGCCTATAAGCAAAAATTCCATAAGGGCAAGTAAACGCAGACTTATGATGATCCTCAGGAGCTATTACTATTTGGTTATATCCAGAATAACCATCTAGAAAGCAGTAAAACTCATACCCAGCTAGTCTATCCAACATTTGATCAATAAAAGGGAGAGGAAAGTGATCCTTACGTGTAGCACTGTTAAGTGCTCTGTAGTCTATGCACATCCTCCAGCCTGTGACAGGCCGGTGAGCGATTTCCTGGCCGCTCTCGTCTTTGATGACTGTCGTCCCCCCTTTCTTGGCCACCACTTGGGTAGGGCTTACCCATTCACTGTCTGAGATGGCGTAGATCATCCCAGCATCCAGCAGCTTCATTACTTCCTTCCGCACCACTTCCTGCATAATTGGATTAAGCCTTCGTTGCGGTTGCACCTTAGGCTTGTATCCATCTTCGAGTAAGATCATGTGCATACAAATAGAAGGGCTAATACCCTTGATGTCAGACAACGACCACCCAATAGCAGATTGGTGGTCTCTCAATACCCTCAGTAATCTATCCAATTGACAAGTAGATAAAGTAGCAGAAAAAATTACAGGGTATGTGTCATTTTCGCCCAAGTAAGCATACCTCAAGTGGTCTGGCAGAGGTTTGAGCTCTAGCACTGGTGGCTCCTTCTTTCTCTCTGGATTCAGCCCCTTTCGTCGCGCTTCCTCTTCTTCCTCCTCGCTCCTCAACTTCAGAAAATTGGCGCTCTCCACCTTGTTCTTCTCACCTGCAGCATCCAATGCTAGAACAAACTCTAGCAACTCATCACACGCATCATACAGGTCATCACAAGGATAAACAGAATTTTGCACCCCATAATCTAAGGAATCAGTAGAAATAAATAAAGGGTCACAAGGATACAAAACCTGAACCATGTCGCACTCCTCATAGCAGTCATCAGAGTCTTGTCGCTCCATGGCTTTGTAAATGGAGAAAGTAATTTTCTCGTCATTCACTCTTAAGGTGAGCTCACCCTTCTTCACATCTATGAGGGCGTCAGCAGTGTGGAGGAAAGGTCTTCCAAGGATCAACGGGATATTGCGGTCTTCCTCCATGTCCAAGACCACAAAATCAGCTGGGAAAATAAATTCCCCTACTTTCACTAGCACGTCTTCAACTACCCCCTTCGGGTAGTTCACAGAACGATCCGCCATCTGAAGTCTGATGGTGGTCGGTTTGATGCTGCCGATCCGGAGCTTCTTGAAAATTGACAGAGGCATCAGATTGATGCTAGCCCCTGAGTTACAAAGGACCTGCTCAAAGCTCTGCCCCCCAATCACGCAGGTGATCGAGAAGCACCCAGGATCTGATCTTTTGATCGGCATCTTCTTCTGAATTATGGCGCTGCATTCTTCGAAGAGGTTCACTGTCTCGAACGCGCCAAAGGGCTTCTTCTGGGTAACCATATCCTTCAGAAATTTCATGTACCCAGGGATCTCCTGTACCACTTCAATCAAAGGAAGATTGATGTGGATCTTCTTCATGTGCTCCAAGAAACGCTTATACCGCTCCTCTTTCTGCTTCTTGGCGAACCTTTGTGGGAAAGGTACAGCAACAGGACCAGCTAATTTGGATCTGTCTTCAGGACAGATCTCTTTACCCTTCTCAGTATGTTCTTCTTCAGGAAGAATAGGGTCAGACTGTACAACTTCAGGTTGCACAAGTATGTTAGTGGGCATAGATGGCCCCTCATAACCTTTACCACTGCGGGTGGTAATGGCATTACACTGGTCCTTGGGGTTCACCACAGTGTTGCTCGGAAAGTGTACCGGAGTATGCTGGCTGCCAATTGCGTTGGCTATCTGGGAAATCTGTGTGTCTATCTGCTTCATGTACTTTCCCATTTTCCCCATATTAGCCTGCAGCTGAGAAATTTCTCCATCGGTCTTTGTAGACTTAGCATTTGAGACTGCGATGAATTGAGTCAGGAGCTCCCTCATGCTTGGCTCCTTTGGCTCGTTAGTTGCTCCATGATTCGCAGCAAACCCAGGTGGAGGCTGTAGAGCATTGTTCGGATTCCCATAAGAGAAGTTGGGATGATTCCGATTGTTGGGATGATATACCATGTTCCCCGATGGATACCCTCGATTGTTGTTGAAGTTCCTCTGGTTCACATAGTTTGCATCCTCCATTTGCATCTCATTAACCTGCTCATAGCTTTGCTGAGGTAGATTATTTTCCAATTTGGTGATACGAGTCTCCAGTAATTTAGTGGAAGCAGCCACTTCTTTCCTCATCAGCTTTATCTCAGCAGCTATATCTCCAGTATCATCAACTGCTGCTACCCTGTGATCTCCCCTATCCGCTGGCCAGTTGTATTCGCTTTTCGCCATTACTTCCATTAATTCTAACCCTTCCTGTGGTGGTTTACCAGTCAGTGACCCTCCAGCTGAGGCATTCACATGCTTCTGGGTCTCCCTGTCCAGGCCTCGATAGAAATGGCACATCTGTTGTTTCTCAGTGAAACCATGGCAGGGGCAAGAACGTAGGAGATCTTTGTAGCGTTCCCAAGCCTCGTACAGTGACTCCCCAGAAAACTGTCTGAACTGAGAGATCTGGGTCTGTAACTGGATCGTCTTGTTGGGTGGGAAGAACTGAATCAGAAACAGCTTGCATAATTCTTCCCATGTTGAGATCTCGTTGCAGTTCAACGTCATGTACCACGACAAGGCTCTGTCGCGCAATGTGAAGTGGAACAGGTGCAACCGAATATAGTCGATAGGCACCTGATTCTGCTTAACTGTATCGCAGAGCAGCAGGAATCTCTGAACGTGTAAATGAGGGTCCTCAGATGGTAGTCCCCCATACTGGTTCTGCTGGGCTGTATGTATCAGACCAGTTTTCAGTTCAAAGTTCGGTGTGTCCACCTTCAATCCAAAATCAGCATTACGATGCCTGTCAGTCATAGGCTCGTACATCTCATCAACAGTGGGCGCTCTCCGGGCTTCAGGAGCCTGATTCTCTTGAAGTCGTAGATTCATCTCTTGGAGCTGCCTCTACAGCTCAGCTATCTGTGCCGCTTGATTTTCAGCCATTGCGAATTCTAACTTTCTTCTTGCGGTGTTTCTTCGGCAAGTAGACTCGATATCCGGATCAAAAGGCTCAGC
>JAPKLW010005300.1:0-21651 GCA_026898455.1 Plectranthus barbatus
TGATGTCCCTGCTCAGTAGGATAATATGGTCTTAAGTTAGTCTCCAATTATTAATTCCATTTGTCTAAGGAACCCGGGCATGGATTGGAATTAAAGGACTGGAATTGAAAGATGCAGTCTGGTTAAGTGTTTTGTTGTAAACGTCCACATGTGTGGCTTGCAATAGTAATACTTAGGCAAATTGGAGGAAACATTAATATTGCTTTATCATAAGGTTTCAATATTTAATTGTTTCAATAGTTTGCGACTATGTTTTAATTTCAGTTTCTTAATTTATTGTTTTCAGACATGTCTATTGCTCACGTTGTCAACCTCTTAATAACAAACCCTTTAACTGGTCTGAATTTTCCTGAGTGGATGTTATGCTTCATGGAAATACTCTGCACTGCAAAACATGCCCATATACTTTACATGGACCCTCTAACTACTAAGTATTGGAACTGTACTGGTTATGAGCGAGTGTTCTATGACAGATGGGTAGCTTCTGATGAGTTTGCCCGCAAACTCATCATGAAGAGTCTGTCTAGAGAATTAAAGCTCAAGTACAAGAAGTTCGGATCTGTTGTTGAGATATGGAGGGGCCTTGTGAAGGTTTATGGGAAGGTGAGACGAACTGTCAGTTATAATCTTGTAGATGACCTGATCTGCAAGAGAATGACTGATGGGAGTTCGTTGCTTCTGCACTTTATCAGTATGATGAAAATTATGAGAAAGTACAGAAAGAGAGGTGGACAAGTCAGCAAGCGGGCAGAAATAAACATTGTCCTGCACTCTCTCTCTGATTCTTATGATGATTTCATCAAGTCCCTCGGTACTAGGCACGAGTTTACTCTTCCTGAGTTGCTCTTAGCCCTGATGCGAGAAGAATCTGACCTTAGGGCATTGGAATTTGCTCCAACTTTGTCACCTTTTGACAAGACAGTTGCTGAAGCAAAGGAAATGCTTAAAAGGTTAGATGAAGCTGATTTAGCAGAAGATGTCATCAGGCCATGCAAATGCAAGCGAAGTGCAGTAGATTGTCTAGTGCCTAGCACGGGTAGACAAGGTACGTCATGTGCATTTATAATTGAAACATGTTTAGCATCGGTTTCTACCCATTCTTGGGTAGTGGATACTGGAGCTACTGAACATGTTTGTTATACTTTGTAGGGGTTCAGGCCGACAAGGCAGCTGAAGCATGACGAGATTACCATCTCAATGGGCAGCGGAGAGCGAGTCTCAGCAGTAGCCATTGGAGATTTTACTTTATGCTTTGAAAACAATGTTTTGATTTTGAGAGATGTTTTATATGTGCCGATTTTTTGGCGGAACTTAATTTTAGTTTCCAAGTTATTTTGTGATGGATGTTCAGTTATTTTTTATAGTGGAGTTTCTATCATTGGTAATAACGGTGTTATCCGTCATGGCAGACTGATTGACTCTCTCTATATCATTGATTGTATGCATAAATCTTCCGTGAATGTAGCAAACTCATCCAATAATAATAATAATATTTTAAAGAGAAAGTTTTCTTCCGATGAGGATCAAACATATCTCTGGCACTTGAGACTAGGTCACATCAATCTAAAGACGATTAAAAGATTAGCATGCGATGGGCTCTTGGATTCTTTCCAAGTGGTACCGCATCAAATCTGTGAGTCCTGTATAGAAGGAAAGATGACGACCAGGCATTTTAAGGCAAGTCAGTCTCGAGCAGAGAATGTGTTGGAATTGATCCACTCTGACTTATGTGGACCAATGTCCATGCAAGCTCGTGGAGGTTATGAGTATTTCGCAACTTTCATTGACGATTACTCAAGATTCGGATATGTCTATTTGCTTCGCCATAAGTCTGAATGCTTTGAGAAATTCAAAGAATTTAGGACTGAGGTAGAAAAGAAGCTAGGTAAGACTATCAAGACACTACGATCAGATCGTGGTGGAGAATACCTCAGTAACGAGTTCTTGCAGTACTTGTCAAATAATGGGATTACATCCCAGTGGACTGCACCAGGAACCCCTCAACAAAATGGTGTAGCGGAAAGAAGAAATAGAACTCTCTTGGAAATGGTCAGGTCGATGATGAGTTATGCAAGCTTGCCGATTTCGTTTTAGGGATATGCCTTGGAGACAGCGGCCTATTTGCTTAACCTGGTACCTTCTAAATCAGTTCCTAAAACACCTCTGGAACTCTGGTATGGGCGAAAGCCAAGTTTGAACAGAGTGAGGGTTTGGGGTTGTCCAGCATATGTGCTGACAAAGGAACCTGATAAGTTAGAAAGTAGGTGTAAGCTGATGCTGTTTGTAGGATATCCCAGGCAAACGAAAGGTGGTTACTTCTATTGTCCTGAGAATCAGAAAGTCGTTGACAGTACCAACGCGAGATTCTTGGAGGACGAATATGTAAGAAACCACAGATCCAAGAGTGAAATTGTCCTCCACAAGCTTGAGGACAAAGAAGCAATTCCATCAGGAAAGCCCAGTGTAATGGTAAATCCAACTACAACAGGTGAGGCTATACCAACACTGCCACTAATGCAAGGTATGGGACCAACGCGTACTGTGCCAACTACTGACACGGTTCAGATGCCTCGTCGCAGTGGGAGGGTTGTCCACCAAACCGAAAGGTACATCTTCGTGGGAGAATCCTCTGACTTGATCCCGAAAAATGGACAGGATGATACCGATCCCTGGACATATGACGAGGCAGTATCAGATAAGGATGCAGACAAATGGCTGATCGCCAAGGATTCAGAAATAGAATCCATTACGGCTATGGATGTATACCAGAAAACTAATTTGCCAGATGACTGTCGAGCCATAGGGTGCAAATGGGTATACAAAAGAAAGAAACAAGCGAATGGTGAAATTACAGCTTTCAAAACAAGGCTGGTGGCGAAGGGTTATAGTCAGAAAGAAGGTGTAGACTATGACGAGACCTTCTCACCGATAGCCATGCTTAAGTCCATTCGTATACTCCTAGCCATAGCAGCACATAAGGACCTAGAAATCTGGCAGATGGATGTCAAAACCGCATTTCTAAACGGGTACTGTTGAGGTTCGATTTCACGAGAAAATAGAGCCCTTAGAACATTGTCAGAAAACTGCAAATAACAACGACAAATTCAAGAGAGGTAAACGAGGATCAACAGCATGAAACAAATAAACGACGAACAAAATGAAATTGTGAATATTTATATAAGCAAGGGAAAGATTCAGAGAGGATTTCGAGAGAGTTTCGACTAAAGATTTCTATCAGCCGAGAGAGACAAAAAATGAGCCCCCAGCCCTTATTTATAGACAGGATAGGGGTTGGGAGGCAGCAGCTAACCCTAGGCATCGAGCAGCAATGGCTCGGTGCGAATATCGGGGCCATTGCAAGGTTTTCGGAGGTGGTTAGGGCTCTAACGTTCGGGCGCCGCCAGCGAGCTGGGGTTTCTTTTCATGGATCGCCTCTATGTCGACCCGCTGGGCTCCTCGATGTCAAGGCGCTCTAGTCCTTGATGGCGAGGCCTTGACTTGTGCAGATTTCAGCGTCTTGTTGGTTTTGGTGGGCTAGTCTTCTGGGCAGGACATGATTGTACGGACCAACTTATCCATTGGGCTTGGGCCCGTGGGCCTGGCCCCAACAATAGCCCCTTTTGGTTGCAGGGTCTGTCCGTAACAGGTCGTGGGATCAAAACTTCGAGTTAAGACTTGATACAGAGTGCGGAAATTTGAGGTGTCCAAGAGACTACCCTCGGGCCCGGGAGGTACTTCCTGAGAGAGTAACTCCACCAGGGAGTAGCCGGGATACTACTCCTGGTCAATACGAAGGTTCCTGGGGAGCGCAAGCGTATGACCGTGCGGGGGATACCGGGATATCGCCCCGAGGGCTAAAGCGTGAGTCCGGGGGTCACGCGGCTTAGAATCATTCCGGAGAATATTCTCTTACACGGAGCGGGGCTCTCGTGCGTGCACTCTGTTTTGGCTCCATAGAGCGCTAGCAGGGCGAGTTATAGCGGATCGTGGGGCACCCAGTGAGTTCCTGTGTGGAGGCCTCACGTTCCCGTAGAGGGCGTCGATCGCGTTATAGTTCTCCCTGCTGGGGAGCGTTGCCGCTTAGGACTCCTCTGGACGGGTCGATGAAGAGGAGGTAAGTGCCTCAAGGTTGAGGCGTGGAGCATCTCGATATCGAGGCTCATATTTTGACTTTGCCGCCCTTGGAGTGGCATATTTGTAATTTCGATCAACTTTGGGGTCGATTTCGGAAGGCGAACGGTTTTTGTTTCAATTTTGTATAAATACTCAACTTTCTTCATGCTTTGTCACTTTGCATTCTCGAGCTCTTGACCGAACTCCCAATCTTCTCCCGGCTGCTACTGTTCCGGCAACAGCGGCGCGTTTCTCTTTCGGCAATTATTCCGGCGACGTTGTTCGTGCTTTCTATCTTCGCTACTTCCGAATTGAACAGGTAAGACTTGACTTCCTTCGCCGCTTTTTCTTCTTTGCATCGATTTGTCGTGTGCGTTTTGTTGGGTCTGTGGGGAATTGCTCATGGTTGGACGTGATTTAGGGTTTGGTAGTTTAGGACGTATCAATGTTGATCGTTTGTTGTTTCTATTGCTATATGTATATGTACGTGTTATTACTGCGTCGCATGCTTTGTCCCTGAGTTCTGCGGTTTCTGGGGTGAATTTATCGTGTAGCGACCGAACTTGCTATGCGCATCCCTGGGTACTTCGGGGTCTGGGATGTGTGTTTGATGTCTATGCTTGTTTGATTGAATTGGCTGGGGTTGTTTGATTGGATTGCCGCCCGTATACCGTTAAGTTCTTGCATTTTGTGCATTCTGCGTTTGATCGTAATTTGCGTTGGCTTTCCTTGCGTTTGCTGTTGCGTTGTATGGCATTTCTTGTGTTTTTTTTTATTGCACGAATTCGGGTTTCATTGAATTGCATGAGCGGGTCGGTTATGTCTGGTTTTGCGCCAAGTGTTGGTTTAGAGGTCCTTTCCCTATCGTTTCTTGCGTGCGTATTTTCCGATTTTGTTTTACGTTTTCTTGCTTTGTGGGGGACCTCATTCATTGCCAATTTTCCTTTTTCCTTGGATTTTGCATGGTTACAGTATTCATGGTGAGTTATTCGGTTGAGATTTGGGAGGAGCCATCGTCTTCATCGGGTACCCGGGAGTCTGTGGTTGGAGGGTCTCCACATCACGAGGTGGCCTCGTCGGGCTCTGAAAGGGAGCGGGTCAATACCGAACAGCCTATCCTTGATATCGACCCTGAGGAGATACTGGAGGAGGAGGGCACTGCAGAGGCTAGCGAGGGGAGTAGCGACTCGTTCGTGCCTCTGCAGGTCGACAGGTCATTCGTCAAGAAGGATCAGATCAATCCCGATGATCCGGTCCGAGCAGCCATTTCTGTCACCACCGAGGGGTCAGTATCGAGGAGTACGGTCGGTGTGGCGTGCCACAAGATGGTTTACACGCTGCCGCGGCCCGACGAGAGTTGTTGTCCACCCCCTCGCATCGACGAGGTGGCATTTTTCCGCGCGGTATTTAAGTATGGGGTAGGGTGGCCCCTACACGCCTGGTTTCGAGTCGTCCTACTTTCTTACGGTTTGGCTCATTTCCAGTTCGCACCCATCAGCTGGTGCCATATGCTAGGGACACAGCTCCTATTTTTTGACGCCGGCCTAGGGTACCCGACCCTCCGCGAGTGGCATTACTTGTATAGGTTGGCCAAATACAAAGCGGGTTACTACTATTTATCGAAGAGGGATTCGCTGTCCAAAGCGATGATCACTGGTTGTAAATAGAATACCCCAGGTTGGAAGAACCAATGGGTGTGGGTGTCAATGAACCACTCTGACCCGGAGTGCCTACCCGAAGGGGGTGTGCCTACAAGTGCGATTTTCTTAAGTATGCTCCTCGACGTATAGCTGAATCGGTTACTAACTGACTCTTTTTCCTTTTATGCAGGGTATAGGCAGACAGTCCTTACTGAAGAGGAGGAAGAACGCATTGACATAGCATTTTCGAGGACTGATCGATGGTTCGCGTCGGTTAAAGGGAAGAGGAGCATCGGCGCTGAGCATTGGGTCAACGAGCAAGGTGAGAAGGAGATAATCCCTGCTGACATGGCGAACCTATCCCTGAAAGACTTACTGGCGGCGATGAAGGCGCAGAAGTGCCAGCAGGAAGTCTCGTCGTTGACCCCTACTACCGAGGGCCCCTCGTCCAAGAGGGTCGCCGTCGAGACTTCACACGTGTCTCCGGTGGCGCGTACCGATGAGCCGGTGATAGCCGAGCAAGCTGATAAAGTGACCGGCTCGGCGTTGACTACTGCAACTATTCCTCCTGTTCAGCCAACGAGGGCTGCAACGCCTCCTCCTAAGACTGTTAGGGATGAGATGAGGAGGAAGAAGGCTCGAGATGTGAGCTTCGAGTCTCGGGCTCGATCGAAGTCGACTGGGCAACCGAAGGGTCTGGACCTGGTTCTAGTCGGCTTGGGTTCGACGAGCATCGCCTCCTCCACGGCTGCGTATGCACTTCACGTGAAGAAGGTGCTCGACGGGGAGCTCCGAGCCGAGGATTTTGATAGTGAGTACACCCGCGAGAACTTCATCATGGCGAAGGATCTCCAGGAGGTATAGGTCTTCGTGCTTCTAGACGATTCTTATCCTGATTTTGCACTTGTCTAACTTATTTCCCGCTGACTTTTTGTAGACTACTCGGAGGTTTGCCATCTACTCCGAGCAACTCATCAAGTCGCTGGACTCGGCCAGCAAGGGGCTAGGTCGGTCCCGAAAGGAGCTGCAGACTGAGAGGGATAAGCGGGCCGACCTGGCCAACAAACTTGCGTCGGTTTCGGAGGAGTTGAAGGACTCGAAGCTCGAGGGCCAGAAATTGAAAAAGAAATATGACGAGCTCCGGAAGGATAGGCAGGAGTTGGCTCGTCGGTGTAAGGGCCTTGAGGAAGAACTGAGGGCCTCAGCTGCGAGGTTCGAGGCCTCGCAGCAGAGGACCGAGACGGAGCTAGAGTCCTACAAGGGTCGGTTCCACAAGGTCCAGGAGGATAGGCTCAAGGAGCAGAAAGCGCACGAGACGGAGGTGGAGGTGCTGAAGAAGGGACATGGGGTCGATTACCAGGAGGTTGTGGCGAACCCGGACTTCAAATCAACTTTCGACCTGCTGGTGGACATGGTCAAGGGGTCCATCTGCACCGTGGTTGGTCGATGGTGTCCGTAGTTCGACCTGGACATCATTACGCGTCCTCCTACGCCTCCGACTTCTCCGCCCGCCGTCGTTGAGGGATAGAACCTCGATGCCGAGATGCTCGATGCTGGAAAAGATTTGAGCCACCTCGAGCCCATTCCGGAGGTCGAGAAGAGTGCCGAGGAGGAGGCCGAGAGATTCCTCAACGACGATGGCGAGGGGGCCGCCCAAAAGAAGGTGGATGGAGATGCTGCTGACTGAGGGGTAGTTAGGTGTTTTGTAATAGTTTCCTTTGTAATATCTTTGTAATTTTGTACGTCGCACCATTACTCTTGTTACTGTTTGAATCGAACATCTTTCATATTTTTTGTGTATCTTTCGAATTACGTTATCTCCTCGTCTTGTTTCTGTTCGTTGAACTGTGCCCCTTCCGCCGGGATAAGCGGCTCGGTATGGAAGGGCTGAGGGGGTCGGTATTGAGAAGCTTAGCTTCTCGATGTCGACCCCTGTACTTGGCTGCAAATTATGCAGTACGAGGTCAGCTTGGGCGATGCCTAGGCATCGCCCCTCCGACGCTCAAGTTAGTAAAGGTGTTGAGAATAATAACAAAAGGGAAATGAAAAGGAAGAGTAGGATAAGAATATGCATATCTGTATACTAATGATAGTATTTTTTCAAATGTTTGATGTTCCAACTGTTTTGTATTCCTCTCCCTTCTGGCGTCTCGAGCTGGTAAGCCCCGTGCCCTACTACTTTAGATACCTTGTAGGGGCCTTCCCAGTTAGGGGCTAGCTTTCCTGCTCCGGTCTCTTTCGTGTTTTGGAACACTCTCCTTAGGACTAGGTCTCCTTCTTAGAAGCTTCTGAGTTTCAGTTTTTTATTGTAGAATCTTTCTACTTGGAGTCGTCGCCGAGAGGCTTTGACTGTTGCGTCCTCCTGTACCTCGTCTATGAGCTCGAGGTTTTTCTGGAGTAGGTCTAGGTTTTCTGTCTCGTTTACAAATTCTATTCTCGGATTGCGGGCGATGACCTCGACAGGAGCTACGGCCTCAATTCCGTACTCAAGTGAGAAAGGCGTAGCCCCGGTGGCGGTCCTTTGCGTGGTTCGGTAGGACCAAAGGACTGCGGGGAGTTCCTCTACCCACCTGGATCCGTGAGGACTCAACTTCTTTTTTAATGTAGCTATCACCATTTTGTTGGTGGATTCCGCTAGACCGTTTGCCTCAGGATACCGTGGCATCGAGAACACCAGTTTTATCCTGTAGGTGTCGCAGAAGGTTTGCATCCTTTCGCTGGCAAATTGCCGTCCGTTATCTATGCGTATCTCCTTTGGGATTCCGAAGCGGCATAAGACATGTTTCCACAGGAACTTGATGACCTCCAAATCACGAGTTTTTCCTAGGGCTTCGCCTTCCACCCACTTGGTGAAGTAGTCCGTCACCATGAGGATGTGATCCTTTTGCCCGGTTCCCTTCGGTAGGGGTCCTACTAGATCCATACCCCATACCATGAATGGCCATGGGGTGATTGAAGCGTGGAGAGGATCCGCGCTACTGTGGGTAGATGCTTCGAAGCGTTGGCAGCTGTCGCACCTTCTGACATGATTGGTCGCGTCCTGCTTCAGAGTAGGCTAGTAGAAACCGGCCGTGATTATTTTGTGAGATAGTGATCGAGCCCCGGCGTGGTTCCCACAGTCACCTTCATGTACTTCTGTGAGTACCCCTTCTGTCTCGGGAGAGGCGATACACCGAAGGAGGGGTCCTCCGAGCGAATGCCTGTATAACTTACCATTAATGAGGGTAAAGCGAGCGGCTGCTCTCTCGATTTTTGTCACGTCATTCTTATCACCGGCTGGAGGTTCCCCGGATAAGTATCGAGTGATTGGGATCCTCCAGTCATTCCCGTCTTGATCGACGGGCGCAATACTATTTTGGGCGGAGACGGACGGTGCTAGCAACCAAACCTCGGGGATTGGTCGGGTACTTTGGGAGGAGCTCGTGGCAGCTAGGCTTGCCAAAGCATCTGCTCGGGCGTTTGATTCCCTGGGGATGTGGCGGAGATCCCACTCCTCAATTATTTCTTTGAGCCTCTCGATCGTGGAGTGGTACAATTTTAGACGCTCCTCCTTTATAACATAAGTGCCATCTAGTTGATTGACCACTAGTTGGGAGTCACTCTTGGCGCGTACTCTGCGAGCCCCGAGTTCTAGGGCTAGCTGCATACCTTGGACGAGCGCCTCATACTCGGCCTCGTTGTTTGTTGCTGGGAAATCGAGATGGATAGCTCGTTCGTAGTTTTCTCTGTGCGGATCCGTCAAGACCACCCCGGCCCCATTGCCGTGCACGTTACTAGCTCCATCGATCTTTAATGACCAGATGCCGGCATCTTCATCAGCTTTTGTCTTGTGAGCTACTTCGCGTTCCGCCTTTAGCTGCAGATTTGTTGAGAAATCCGCGACGAAGTCAGCTAGTACTTGCGACTTGATTGCAGTCCTCGGTTTATACTAAATTCCGTAACCCCCTACTTCAACAGCCCATTTGAGCAGATGCCCAGACAGGTCCGGTTTTGACAGTACGGCTCTTATAGGGTAAGCCGTAATCACTTTGATGGAATGCGCCTCAAAGTATGGCCGCAACTTTCGAGCGGCATTTACGAGTGCCAAAGCGAGCTTCTCCAAGGCGGTATACCGTGTTTCAGCATCTAGTAGAGACTTACTAGCATAATGGACCGGGTGCTGTTTACCGTCTGCTTTGCGTACTAGAACGGCTCCAACCGCATGGTCCGACACGGATAGGTAGAGTAGCAGTGGCTCACTGTCGACTGGTTTTGACAACAAAGGTGGGCTAGCCAGATAGGCCTTCAACTCTTCGAGTGCCTTTGCACATTCCTCAGTCCATTCGAACCGCTTTCCCTTCAGTAACGTGTTAAAGAAGGAATGGGTCCTCTCGAAGTAGCGTGATATAAAATAGCTAAGGGCGGCGAGGCGCCCAGTCAGATTTTGCACCTCTTTCGGGGATCTTGGATGTTCTATGCCCTGAACGGCCTTGATCTGCGTGGGGTCCGCCTCTATTCCCCTTTGGGTCACTATATGACCGAGGAATTTGCCAGACGCTACCCCGAACGAACATTTCGCCGGATTCAGCTTCATGTTGTACCTCTCTAAGGTTTGGAAGGCATCTTCCAGATGAGTCACATGATCCCGAGAGCGGAGCGACTTGACGAGCATGTCGTCAATGTAGACCTCCATTGTTTTGCCGATCTTTTCCTTGAACATAGAGTTGACGAGGCGTTGGTATGTTGAGCCCGCGTTCTTTAATCCGAATGGCATCACCTTATAGCAGTAAATGCCTTGGCTGGTGATGAAGGCTGTCTTTTCTTGGTCATCGGGGTGCATTTGGATACCCTGAGAACGCATCCATGAAGCTCAAGAGCTCGTGCCCTGCTGTCGCATTGACTATGGCGCCAATGTGCAGTAGAGGGTAGGGGTCTTTCGGGCATGCCTTATTCAGGTCAGTAAAGTCAATGCAGACCCGGTTCTTGCCATTTTTCTTTTTGACGACTACCACGTTGGCAAGCCAAGTGGGGTAATGCACCTCTCGCACCGACCCAATGTCGATGAGTTTCTGTACTTCCTCATTGATGGCCTGATTCTTTTTTGCGGAGAACTTCCGTCGCCGCTGCTGCACCGGCCTGCAGTTTGGATCCACCTGGAGGCGATGTGTGATGACTGACGGGTCGATCCCGGTCATGTCACGGTGTGACCAGGCGAATACATGAACCTTCTTTCGGAGGAACCCTAAGAGGGCGCTCCTGACATCGGCGGGGAGTTCTGCCCCCACGAAGGTGGTACGAGTCGGATCTGATTCGTCTGTGGCTACTTCTTCTAGTTCCTCAGCTTCGGGTCGGCTAGCTGGGGTCGACACAGAGCTATGTTGCTGTGAACAGACGGCTCGAAAGCTGGCATAGTAGCAATCCCTTGATGCCTTCTGCTCGCCTCGGACGGTCTGGATTCCCCAGGGAGTGGGAAACTTGAGTGCCTAATGATATGACGAGGGAACCGCTTTGAGCTCGTGAATCCAAGGTCTCCCTAGGATGGCATTATGCACGGAGGTGGCGTCTACAACTTGGAACTTCACGTCCAAGTTTAGGCCTCCACAGTACATGGGCAGAGTGATTTCCCCAACCGTCTGCTGCTGGCCCCCATTGAAGCCGTAGAGGGTCATGATTATCGGCTCTATCTTGCTCATAGGGATCTGGATCTCTATCAGCGTTCGAAGGAACATAATGTTCGCGGAGCTGCTGTTATCTACAAGCAGCCTCTTCACTTGGCAATTTGATATCAGGAGTGATACCACGAGTGCATCATGGTGCGGATGGATAAGCCCTGGCGTATCCTCAGCGGTAAATTCAATTGCCTCATGCTGCTGTATGGGGCTGATGTGGTGGACCTCCTGATTGAGGATCCTGCGGGCTCTCTTGGCCGCAGAGCGCGACCTTCCGCTGATCTCCGACCCCCCAACGATCACGTGGATCATTCGTTCAACGGGTGGTGGCTTGTTCTGAGATTCTGCATTTCCGGTAGGATTAGCTTGCCTACCCCTTGTCCACGTGTTCTTTCCCTTGTTAGTCAGGTACTCGGTAAGGAAACCATTTTATAAGAGCTCGAGCACCTCCAGATGTAGAGCCTGGCATTCCTCAGTTTTGTGACCATGGTCATTCTGGAAACCACAAAACTTCTTCGTATCCCGTGTCTTGGGGTCGGATTTCATATTGGCGGGCCACTTTACAGCGCCACCGAGCCCCTTGAGCACGTTGTTGACCAGGTAATTCTGGTCGATGCAGAGGCTGTAGGGAACCTCCCCCGTACGTGACGTGCGGCTATAAGGATGATCTCGCCGGGAACGTCGCTCATCACGGAGGTCCTTTTGATCCACATACCTCGACGTAGAGGGGCCACCTCTATATCGAGGCTCTTGAGGCTGGCTAGCGAGCTCGTAGGCCTTCTGCTCGTTCAGGCGTGCGATGCGTTTCGGCTCGTCCTCTTCCCAATTAATTTCGGCCCAGGCTTGCGAGAGGACCGAGTCCATATCGTAGCAAGGATGGCTGGTCTAGTCACGGTAGAGCTTAGAGGACACGTCTAGGCCATTCTTAAAGGCGAAGACTGCATTGAGAGGAGGGCAGTTCGGTATAGAGGCGAGCTCCTGGTTGAAGCGCCCCATGTAGGACCTCAGAGATTCTCCCTTCTTAATGTGTATGCTGTTAAGCGCATCAGGGTGCTTGGCCACACGTCGGCAATTGGAGTACTATTTTCGGAAGGCCATGTGGAGCTCAGAGAACTTCGAGAAGGAGCTCCTCAGTAGGTTGACGAACCACTGGAGGGCCGGTCCGGTGAGACTCGCTCCGAAGCTCTTACACATACATACCTCGCGGAGGTTGCCCGGGATCGAGGTGGTCAGCATCTTCTGTTTGTAGAGGGCTATGTGATCCTCCGGATCGGTTGTCCCATCGTACAACTGGAATGAAGGCGGCACAAACCTCGCCGGGACGTCCGTATTGGTGATGTCGGGTGTAAATGGCGAGTCGGCATAGCTGTCTCGAGGTATTAGCATCTCTGGGGGAATGATCCCCGGGATGCGGCAGATAAGCTTCTCCAGCCCAGCCATTCGTGCTTCAAGACGATTCTCATATTCGCCTCGTACCTGCTCGGTAGCGAGGCACTCAGTAGGGTGGTAGGTCGTTGCTCCTGTGGGTCTACGCCCGAGATCGGACGTAGCAGGCGTGTCCAGGTCGACGGCTTCCTCTAGCTCGAGGGCCAGGTTCTTGCGGAGATCTGGTGGCTTCTTGCTAGTAAGGGGTTCTTTGACATAGGGCTGCTTTCCGTGCGCATTCCCTCTGCGGAGTTGCTCATTCTCCTTACGGATGGCGTGATTGGTGGCGTGCAGCTCCATGATCCTGGTGTCCATCTCTTTCGCGCGGCGCCGGTTCTCCTCAGCCTCTTCGGCCAACCGTGCCAGGACGGCGTTCAACATATTCGGAGGCACGGCCTGGGTACCACCGGCCTGGAACGTCTGGCGCACCAGTTCGTCGATGGGGACGAGGTCCTTGGGTGCCGAGGAGCCCGGTGGGCGAGCCCCAGCCGCTTTCCCCATTTGATTTCCCATTTTCTCGCTATTACCTGCCATTGGATCAACGAAGAAAACAAGAAAAATAGTTCCAAGGGCCCCCGGTGGGCGCCAAATGCTGAGGTTCGATTTCACGAGAAAATAGAGCCCTTAGAACATTGTTAGAAAACTGCAAATAACAGCGACAAATTCAAGAGAGGTAAACGAGGATCAACAACATGAAACAAATAAACGACGAACAAAATGAAATTGTGAATATTTATATAAGCAAGGGAAAGATTAAGAGAGGATTTTGACAGAGTTTCGACTAAGAATTTCTATCAGCCGAGAGAGACAAAAAATGAGCCCCCAGCCCCTATTTATAGACAGGATAGGGGTTGGGAGGCAGCAGCTAACCCTAGGCATCGAGCAGCAACGGCTCGCCGTGAATATCGGGGCGATTGCAAGGATTTCGGAGGTGCTTAGGGCTCTAACGTTCGGGCGCCGCCAGCGAGCTAGGGTTTCTTTTCATGGATCGCCTCTATGTCGACCCGCTGGGCTCATCGATGTCGAGGCGCTCTAGTCCTTGATGGCGAGGCCTTGACTTGTGCAGATTTTAGCATCTTGTTGGTTTCGGTGGGCTAGTCTTCTGGGCTGGACATGATTGTACGGACCGACTTATCCGTTGGGCCTGGGCCCGTGGGCCTGGCCCCAACAGGTACCTTGAAGAAGGTAGGGACATCTATATGCAACAACCAGAAGGTTATGTGCAGAAGGGCGAAGAACATTTGGTCTGGAAGCTAAGGAAGTCGCTGTATGGACTTAAACAATCTTCACGTTCATGGAATATGCGTTTTGATGAAGTGATTAAATCCTATGGATTTTCACAATGCTCAAACGAGAGTTGCGTGCACCGTCTATGTGTCAGCGGAAGCGTGGTGTTCCTTGCACTTTATGTAGATGATATTCTCCTATTTGGCGACAATGTGGAAGTATTGTCGGGCATAAAGGGGTGGTTATCCGAGCAGTTTCATATGAAGGACCTTGGGGAGGCAGGATACATCCTAGGGGTAAAAGTATTGCAGGAGCGCAATAAGAGGATGCTGACCTTGTCTCAAGGATCATATGTGGATACTGTGATTGCCCGTTTCAGCATGCAAACTGCCAAGAAAGGACTGTTACCCTTCATACATGGCATATATCTTTCCAAGGATCAGTGTTCGGTGACACAAAGGGAGAAAGATGAAATAAGAAATGTGCCGTATGCATCGGCTGTGGGGAGCCTCATGTAAGCAATGCTATGTACGAGGCCAGATATCTGCTTTGCTGTAGGCATGGTAGCGAGATACCAGTCTAACCCTGGACAGGCGCATTGGACCGCGGTAAAACACATACTCAAATACCTGAAAAGGACTAGAGACTATTGTCTCGTCTATCAGTGTGAGGAGTTATGCCCTGTGGGTTATACTGATTCGGATTTCCAGGCAGACCGAGACGAAAAGGAGTCCACCTCTGGCTATTGATCACTGTAATGTTGTGTTGGGAAATTTGGCTAAGTTTCCCTTCCCCAGTAGCTACTTGCTTAGATTCTAGTTTGGTGTTTTGGTGGATCAAATCCTAAGTCCAACCAGCGTCAGTTTGTCTCTAGAATAGCTCTAGTCTCAATTGTAAAGTCCTGTATAGGTCTTTTCAGTTGTAAGTCGCAGCTGATCAAGACTCATGCTGGCTACTGTTCACCAGCATGAGATGTGCTTACCAGTTGAGAGAAGTCTCACCAGCAAGCGGCTGACGAAGACTCATGCTGACACTGTTCATCAGCATAGAGTTGAGCTATCGACTGGCTACTGTTCACCAGTGGGAAGATTTCATCAGCAGGAGGCTGACAGATCTACCAGCAGAATATGTGTTCTGGCTGACACTATTCACCAGCGGTGAAGCCACCAGTCACGGGAGATTCCAAGAGATAACATCAGACGAATTGGTAGACCTTGATTGTGCTAAGGAAAGTCACCAGCAGAGACTGCCAGCACAAAGATCACCTGTATGATCTACCAGTCGGAGGTTATCAGCAGAATTCAAGATTCGCTCTCCCAGAGTCTTAGAGACAAAAAGAAGATTCGTCTGAGGAAGTAACTGACAGTGTATGACTTTAAGGAGGATGCCTTAAAGTCTATCAGTTCAAGACTACCAGTTCCGATTCCTCGTACTGACGAATAGTGCCGTTCTAACTCAAAGAGATCTGTGTCAGATAAAGCGGTCAAAGGTATGGCGCTTTCCGGAAATTCCTACCTGCCGCCTGCAGAAGGACATGCGAGGACAGAGACCATTCCGGATGTGTCCAAACGGCTAGTATTTGAATCTGAATCTCACGTCTATAAATACGTGAGATCCAACAGCATTCAATACTCTTGACACTCTTAGCTACTCTTGCCCACTCTTCTCCGAACGCTCAACTACCGAAAGTCATAAACTTTATTGCAAGCAAGCAATCGTTCGAGGCTTTTCTTAAAGCTTATCCGTGTGTTGATTTATTCAAACACGAGACTCCAAGCTTCTAGCTTGTGAGTTATTGATCTCATTTGGTGTTCTTTCTCATTCCGAGGAAGAACATAGCAGCTCTTGAGCCAGCCAGCTCCTGAGTTATTACGGGCAGTTTTGCCGCCAGCAAGAGTCAAGTTCTTGGGAGAACTAAACACCCACGTCGTCAGTGGTACCGGTGGAGGTTAAAGTGACGTGCTCGCACTCCATCCATCTGACAAGAGTTGAAGAAGGACAAGGACCGGGAGCGGTTGATCCAGTGAACTGGTAGACGAGGCATCTACCAGCTGGAAATAGATCGTAGGATATCTTGTACCGGATTACTCTCTTTAGTGAATTTCCAGTGCTTCGACTGGAGAGTGGACGTAGATCAGTTGATCGAACCACTATAAAATATCCTTGTTATTTACTGCTTTCAGCATTTGATTACTGATTTAAAACCCAGCACCCAAGTGCTGGAGTATAACTGAAACCAGTTTATAACTGTGCAAACTCGACTCTAAAATTAGCAAAGTCCTGAGTCATCAGCTGACCAGCCAGTTGCCAGTCAGCTGAATACTCAGTTGCCAGTTGACTTACCAGCTGACAAGGTCCCAGTCAGCTGTGTAACCAGCAGAGTGCAAGAAACGAACTTACGTAATTTCCGCTGCCAAAGTATACCCTGATATCCGGGACCAACAAGTGGTATCAGAGCGGACGGTTCTTACAGACCGTTCGTTTCTGTGTCGCTTAGGACCGTGATCCACGTTTCCTTGCACTCCTGTTTGTTTGTCTGTTTGTCTAGCTCAGGTACTTCAAGATGAATATCCCAAAGCTAATGGACTACAAGACGGAGAAGCACTCTATATGGCGAAAGAGGACGCTTATCTCCCTGAAGAGCATCCATCCAGACATGAAAGATGTACTGGAGACAGGGCCAATAGAGATCACCAAGATTCAGCATCAGCTGGGAGATCGTCCAGCTGCGGTGGTCCCAAAGCCCCAAGATGAATGGAATGCTGAGGACAGAAAGCGGAATCAGCTGGATTCCATTGCACATGAGCTGATCCTTGCGTGCCTTCCAGAATCGCTGATGGAGGACGCACTGCGGTTTGATACTACTAAGGGAGTATGGGATTTTCTTGATAGTTTATGTCAAGAAACTGACCAAATGAAACGCAACAAATTGCAGGTTGCGGTGGATAAATATGAGTCCTTCCAGATGCTGACTGGAGAAACCATCAAGGAGATGGAGGCGAGATTCAACGCCATTGTCAGCGAGCTGAAGTCCTTGGGCAGGGAGTACGAAAATGCTGATCTTAACTCGAAGATCCTGTCCAAGATGCCGAAGGAGGATTGGTTTGTGAAAACCACCGCACTAAAGGAGAAAGATTTATCCAAACTAACTCCTAAAGAAGTGTTTGCTCAGTTGCAGGCACATGAATGGGATATCCAGATGGTGAATAAAAACGAGGCTATCAGGAATGTTGGATCCCCCAGCGTTAAGGCTCAGGACGAAGCTTACTTCGTCAAGAAGGACTTCAAGCGGATGCCCAAGAAGCCCTTCCATGCTGACAGGCCTGCTGGGCAGACCAACCAGCCGAAGGAGATCCCATCCACGTCAGGATCTTACTCCAAAAGTGGCGAGAGCTCTATCGCTGAACTTGAGCAGCAAATGAAACGACTGGCCGTCCTACTTGAAAAGGCTAAGTCAAAGCAGGGAGTCTCTTCAAGCTCAACTGACGGGAAATTCATCAAAAGAGCTCCTCGTGCTTGCTATCAATGCCAATCCCCTGACCATTTAAAATTTGAATGTCCGCAGGTGGACAAAACTGAGAGGGAACGGCTGAAGAAGCTCTTTGAAGAGCGTGCCTCCAAGGCAGTTGCCAAAGCCATGCTGACAAGGACTGAAGTTCCTGATATCCCCGACCATGATGATGGGGAATACGAGTCAGATGGAGAGTCTGAAGAAGAAGCTCTTCTGGCATTCATGGCTGCTCTAGGAGAAGTGTCAGCTGAAGAAGATGCTGACAAGGAAGAACATCTGGCATTGACTGCTGATGATGAGGTACAATCAGATCCTCAATTGCATATCATGCCTGTTCAAATCATAGACGATTCTGAGTCGCATTGCTCCGACTCAGAAGATGTCACTTTAGATGTTCTTCAGCATGAGTTTTTAAAATTTTATGAAATGAAAAATGTTTTAGCTGGCGAAAACACTTCGCTGAAAAATCAAGTTTCCATTTTGACCAGTGAGATTGAAAAATCTAGGTCACTCAGCGAAGAGCTAGAAACTCTGAAAAAGGCTCATTTCGAATTGCTCCAAGATTTCCAAGTTGCTAAAACTGAGCGAGATAACTTTCACAATCTTGTTCTGGAGCAAGAAAATAAAATCAATTTTCTAAACAAGGGTTCCAGAGATTTAGAGGCAGCTCTAAGTCATTGGAGAAAGCCCTGTGATAAGTCCGGGTTGGGATTTTCAAATGATTTGAGCAAAAATCAACCCGAACAAATCAATGCTGGAAAGGGTAAGGGCAGAATGGTAAATGAGTCAGCACCAGCTGGTGCTGCCAGCATACCTCGTATGGCTTATCAGCAAAGGAATCATCAGCCCAGATATAGAGGTGAGTCATCACGACAACAACCTCGACTGGCAAATTCCTCTGCTGACAAGACGCCAGCACACCCTAAGAAGCTGACTAAGCCAAAATATTCAAAGGCAAGGAAGTCAGCACCAGCAGCCAGTGGAACCCGACAGCCAGCACCAGCTGTCCAGAGGTACCACACACAACCTTACAAGTATGCCAGTTGCCAGCATACTTACAAGGGGTCCCACTCTCAGCAGAATACTGAGAGAAGGACAATTCCCGATAGGAGGAATACCTATCGGAGGCCTGAGCCCAATCATATGTTTTCATCAAGGGCTAGGAAGGCTAACCACCGTGGTCCACAGTTCCAAAGACCACCAAGGCAACACAAGCGGTCGGAAAGAAATTTCCGATCTCCTCAGAAGAAGAATACTTCTAGAGGAACTGCACACACAGCCACACCTTCCAAAAACAATTCCATGCATTATTTTAAGAGGAAGGGAAAGGCTACAAGTAATGTCAGCAAGGGTAACACTGAGCTGAAGATTACTCAAATCTGGATTCCGAAAGGAATGTTCCAGAGATCTAACCCTGCAGGACCCGCTGATGATCGGGGACCTAAATGATTTCATTTTTCTTGCAGGAACAGGATCATGCGTATCAGCTTCAGAGGTCGAGCGAGTGGATCATTGACAGTGGTTGCTCCGCTCATATGACTGGTGAGGAGTTCTTGTTTTCGGAGCTCACCAAGGTCAGAGGACCTCCAGTTATTTTTGGTGATAACTCCAAGGGCAGAGTTATCAGCAAGGGATGCATAGAGAAGGATGATGTGCGTATTGTCAACGTGTCCCTTGTTACCAACCTAAAGCACAACCTCCTGAGCATCAGCCAGCTGTGCGACAATGGTTACACCATTGTGTTTGACAAATCCGGGTGCCAGATCAAGAATGAAGAATCTGGCGAGACCAAGCTGAAAGGTGTCCGCAAAGGAGGGTTGTATGTCGTTGACTGGCAAAGCGGGAAGACTGATACATGCTTTGTTGCCACCAGTTCCATGGAGACTAACTGGCTGTGGCACAAAAGGTTAAGTCATTTGAATTTCAAAACTATTAATTATCTAACCAAGCATGATCTTGTAGATGGTCTTCCCAAGGGCGGGTTCAAGAAGGAAGGGATTTGCAAGGCCTGCCAGCAAGGCAAACAGACCAAGAAATCCTTCAAGAGCCAGTCGCCAGTTCACCCTAGTACCAGTCAGGTACTCGAGCTGTTACATATGGACCTGTTTGGACCAGTAACGCCGCAAACCATTGGAGGAAGACGATATTCGCTGGTGGTAGTCGATGACTACTCGCGCTATACATGGGTGAAGCTTCTCAGAACAAAGGATGAGGTGAAGATGATTCTTCCAGAATTGATCATCCAAGCTCAGAAGCAGAGAGAAGCTGTTGTGAAGCGAATTCGTTCGGACAATGGGACTGAATTCTGCAATGGTCCGCTGATGGATTTCTGCGCGGAGGCCGGGATCAAGCATGAGAGATCTACTCCAAGGCAACCACAGCAGAATGGACTGGCAGAACGTAGGAACAGGACGCTGAAGGAAGCAGTCCGATCCATGCTGGCTGAGTCTGGTTTGGGTCAGAGTTTCTGGGGAGAGGCGTTGGTGACTGCTTGCTATACTCAGAATAGGAGCGGGATCAACGACAGACTTCAGAAAACTCCCTACGAAGTGTACTTCGGTCGTAAGCCTACTTTAGCTCATCTTCGTGCATTCGGTTCTCCATGTTATATCCATAATAATGGGAAGTCGAAGTTAAATGCTTTCTCTCCTAAGGCTGATGAGGGTGTGTTTGTCGGATATGGACACCCCTCTCACAAGGGCTATAGAGTATTTAACAAGACGACCCAGCTTGTGGAAATAACATGCAATGTTGTTTTTGATGAAGCTACTTTAGTGCGCAGGACCTTACGCCAACTGGCTGAAGATGTTCCTGAGGTCAATGATGTCAATGACCAGTTGGGCAGGAATTCTTCCAATGCTCAACCAACTGGTTCGACTAGACTGATGAATGGATCATCTTCACAACCAGTTACCTCAGGTGCCCATCAGCAACCTGAGAGGGTCGGTGATGCAAATGACCTTGCTGAGACCTTACACTCAATCTTCCTGAGTGGACCCAGTAACAATCTAGGGGGAATCCCTACTGGCCTTTTTGAAGAAGAAGGCAGTGATGGACCAGCTGGAGAGGATGTTCCAGCTGATGCTGACAACATTGGTGGAGATTCAGACAACCAGTCAGAAGATGATGCTGATGAAGTTGTTCCAACTGGTGAAGGTCCAGCACCAGCTGATGTTGCAGCTCCGACTGGTGGAAATGTGGAAGCACCAGTCGCCAGGACAGAAGAACCTGTTTCCCAGCCGGCACCAGCGGTCGCTGGTCCTCCCAAATGGCTGAGGGATCACCCATCTGATGCTATTCTCGGTGATCCGGAAGGTTCTGTCCAGACTAGGCACGGCAGAGCGCTTTTATCTTGCTTTATCTCTCAGATGGAACCTACGTCCATCAAAGATGCGCTCGAATCTGCCGATTGGATCAATGCCATGCACGAAGAGCTTGCGGAGTTCACTCGCAACAACGTTTGGGACTTGGTAGAGAGACCATCACACCAGTCAGTGATCGGCACCAAGTGGGTTTTCAAGAACAAGCGAGATGAAGATGGCATTGTGGTCCGGAACAAGGCTCGTTTAGTCGCCAAGGGCTATAGACAGTGTGAAGGCATCGATTTTGATGAGACCTTTGCACCAGTTGCAAGAATGGAGGCGATACGGCTGTTTTTGGCCTATGCAGCGTATCACGGCTTCACGGTGTTCCAGATGGACGTGAAGAGCGCATTCTTGAATGGCGAGCTAAAGGAGGAGGTATACGTAGAGCAACCTCCTGGATTTGAAATTGGCACCAAAGTGTACAAGCTAAGGAAGGCCCTGTATGGATTGAAACAGGCGCCCAGGGCTTGGTATGATACACTATCTCAGTTCCTCACCAGCAATGGATTTCGAAAAGGGAAGATCGATCGGACTCTCTTTCTTCTCAACGATGGAGCTGACATGCTGATGGTGCAGATCTATGTCGATGACATTATCTTCGGATCCAAGAATATAACTCTTTGTGAGAAGTTTTCTCAACTGATGCAGACCTCATTCCAGATGAGTATGATGGGAAAGTTAACATACTTCCTAGGACTCCAGGTCCAGCAGTCAGCTGATGG
>JAPKLW010005301.1:0-21641 GCA_026898455.1 Plectranthus barbatus
CCTAATATTTGAATAAATGAGTTGGCTGCAGTTGAAAAAAAAACCCTGGCGGCTGATTGATTATTCTGATTGATTACTTATCCTATGGATTAGAGGTTGAGGCATATTCTCTTTAATATATTATGATTTTCTGCTTCATGTTGAGTCATTTACTTTCTTCATTTATTTGCAAATATATCCCATCCCTAGATCCCAACATTAATCAAGGTTTACTGTTTTGTTCATCAGAGAGAGATATAAACTGCAGGGGGAAATGTATAACCATTCTTCGCAGTTCCATACTCTACAGTGTTTGTTAGTAGAATAGTAGTGCACAATACAAGTGGGCCATAAAAATATCTCGATTTTGTAAGAAATTGAAGTATATCAGACAAAATGCTTATTGACAGATACAGTTATGATGACATTTCCAGAGTGGGTTAGTTAAGAAGTAAACAGGTGGAAAGAAGGATGCATCTTAAGTAAAGAACTTCCACTGAATGAGGATGTTTATCAAGAAACTAACACCTAGGATAGAAGCTTGCATAGAGACTTTCTAATTATAAGATTGACCAAACTAGCAAAATAATCCAACTCAAAGGATAAGCATTCATTAAAACAAGATACAATGCCAGAACAAGAAATTTATCTGGGAAAGAAACTCACAGGACAATTGGGAAGTATCTCAGCCAGCAATTTCACGTGAAGCCTAACGGATTGGCGAGACCACAACCTCAAAGCAGGACAACAAACACCCATGTTGTCGCATGCCAGGACCATCTTGCGAGAAACAACACCCATTTTTCCTTCAAACAAGAAAGAAACAGTGTCAAGAACTTGGCACTACCTGTTTCTCCTTCAAACAGAATAACATTACTCACTAAACCCTAGATAACCGCAGAACTTTGCACTCGTTCACATCACAAATCAAATGCATATGATCATTCTTTAAACCCAAAAAAAAAAAAAAGCAATATTTATTAACTAATATCTCTTGGTACACCAACAATAAAAGTGGATAAAGAAAAGAACCCAAAACTAATATGAAACAGAAAAGGCCAACAACATTTACACTGACTATTAAGGAAATATCAACCAGAAAAAGTATTTAAAAGGTATGTAAACTGGTAAATTTTGCAAACCTTTATCAGCAGAAACAGATCATGGCAGCCAAATTAGCAAGTATAAGCCCGCTTGAAATTTTCTAAGAGCTTCCAAGAACCCACTCTGCAAGTGTTCCAAAATTTTGGTATTGACTTGTGCCAACATGACAAAGAGAAAGGGGAAATATATATAACACATCAATTTCAATTACTAAATCATAAATATTACCATTAATTTTATGTGTTACTGTAACTTTTCATCTTATTTGCATCACAATGTTTTTTTAAAATTTTTACCTTAGTTTAAAAGGCGCCCAAAAACCAAAGCAATGAAGCAAATCGAGCACTTAAAGTATGCAAAGCAATATTTTGTTTAAAAACATGTACAAATTATACAAAATCACAAATCAAAATACAAGTAATTCCTGTCCTTGAACCCATAATTTCATCGGAAACAATCACCCAAATCAGCAACAAATACAAATATACAATCACCCAAATCAGCAACAAATACAAATATACAATCACCCAAAATCAGCAACAAATAAAATGGGGCAGATCAAAATCAGCAACAATCACTAAAAACCAGGGTACCAAAATCAGCAACAATCGCCCAAAAAGTAGAATGTAAAGCGTGAATAACGAAATTAGGCATATATGCCAGATTATATTTGTTAAACTGAGCAACAGAGTCAGATTATACTAGCTAAAGAGAGGAAACAAACAAACAGATATGCAAGCGCGAGAGGTGGGTTGGGTGGCGAGCAGTAGGCATCAAATCAGCAACAGTGTAAATAGCATTTACACACAACCAAGTCTACAACTACAAATCAAAAACATGCGACGCGTATCATCCAGCATAAATCCACTATTTTGATATTTTAGCCAACATCACAAACCACCGATTAAAGTAAATCACACAGAAAACCGAAAAGAAGATTTTCTTAAAAATAAAAAGAAAAAGAAAAAAATCGAAAACGAATCGTTTGAAGAAGAAAGTGCTGTAAATCGAACCTCAAATTCCCACGGCTGCCGAAGATTTGACGCGCCTTGACGGACTTGATAGTTGCCATAGGGTACAGAGATTGGAACTAGTGCGAGAGAGAAACAGGACCAGTTAGGTAATTTACAGCCCCGATTAACCCTGATGAAAATCAATTGCATTTTTCTCTTTCTTTTTTATATATTTATTTACAATCCGGTTCAAATATATAGCAAGTACTAAAATATAATTAATAAAATTATATATTTTAGAATTTTTAAGCTATTCTTTTTAAAAATATATTTAATTGTTATTCATTAATTTTATATTTAATATATTATAATAAAATTTTAAAAAAAAATAAAAAAGAAGTATATCAAATATAAAATTTGTAGCGATTGATTTAAAGTTATTCCATAAAATATATTGTATTCGTATTATTTTAAAAAGTAATAATTTAATGAGATTTTCTATTTTAAGGGAAATGTGAGAAATAGAATTTTGTTATATTTTATAATATATTTAAGTTATAATTGAAAAATAATTAATAAAATAAAGATTGATATATATATATATATACGAAAATTACTAGGGTTTAATCAAATAAATTTACTACTACGAGATGCATGAATTGAGTAATATACTATTTTATAATATTAAGTTATATAACTAGTAAAATTATATATTTGTATATTTTTAATATTCTTTTTATATTTTTATTAATCAATATTATATGCTAATATTATATTTCTACTTATATATATAAATTTAATAATAAAAGAATACTAAACACAAAAACCTACAACTAATAGAAGTTTAATTTACAAATTAATTACTCCATAACAAATTATATTTTTACTAATTAAAAAATTAATAAATATAATACATCAGTGAAGTGTGAGATTTTTTCAAAAAAATGACAAATATAATTTTGTTAGATTTTTATTGTATATTTATATTGTTATGGAAGAAATAGAAATAAAATATAAATTAGTATTGATGTGATGTTTTTAAACAAGAAAATGACAAAAATGTAATTATGTAAAACTATTCTCATTTAATATATAAACTAGATTTGCACCCGCGCACGGATCAAATATATAATTTCTTATTTTATAATTTTAAGATATAATTAATAAAGTTATATATCTTCACATTTATTAACAATTCTTTTTACATATATTTAATATAATAAGATAAATTAATTTTTATGTTATACGTCAAACTATATACATAAATTTAATAAAAATAAAAAAGTATATAAAACACAGAGTTTATGTGATTTAATTTACATATTATTCCATAAACCCTAAACTCTAAAATCATATATTTAACTTTTAAGTTCTTATTTATTCATCTCATTACATATTTTGAGTTTAATAAATAAAAATGACTAAAACAAACACAAAATATATAAAGATAGGACTTCATACAGACTTGTATTCTTAAAAAAAAAATTAGTTGATAAACTGAATGTAGAAGATGAATAAAATTAGTAAAATTGTAATAGTTTGAGTGACAAAAATGAATTTTTGCTATTTTTAAAATATAACTAATATTTAAATATAAAGATATTACAAAACAAAAGCTATATTTATAATGATATCAATATGTAACTCAAATAATTTTTATTTAAAAGATGCATTTAATTTTCATCCTGTTATAAGTAATTATCTAATTGAGTTACATATTTAAATTTAAGAAAATAGTAATACAAAACTACAAATAGAACCTCAATTCACAATATTAGCTCATTTAATTGTAAAAAAATTATACTTGCATTTTTAAAGAAATAAGCATCTAAACATTTTTTTAAAATAGTTAATATGTAATGTTTTAAGGGTAAATGACGCAAATATTATATTATTGAAGTTTTTTTTTTTATTATGTTATTAGAATATTGATGAATTAATAAATAAAATAATAAAATAATTGTATGTGTGAAGTGATGTTTTTTTTTTAGTAATGTGGCAAAATTATTTATATTTATGATGATAGTAATATGTAACAAATAAAATCATATATTTGTTTATATTTTTATGTGATTGTTTAAAAAATAATTTTAATTGTTACTCCTATTATAGGTTATTATTTATACATAGGATTACATATCTAAATTTGAGAAAAAATAACAATACAAAATTATAAAAATGGAATTTTTTAATTCATGATATTAGTCATTTTTAAATTGTAAAAAAAAAATATACTTGCGGATTTAAAAATAATTAGTCTATAAGATTATTTTTTTTAAAAATAGTTTATATGCAATGTTTTTAGGGTAATATGGCAGAAACATAATGTTGTTGAAATTGTTATTATTATATATATAATGATATTGATGAATTAGTAAACAAATAAAATAAAATAATGAATATGTGATGTTTTTGGAGGGAAAATGGCAAAATGTAAATACACATAACTTTTTTGCTTTAGTATATATATATACTAGTATTTCACCCGTGCGTCGCACGAAGTATATACAGTGGCGGATCCAGAAAATTTTCCCGAGGGGGGCTAGAATTTTTTTTTTCGCCTTCACCTTAACTTCAATCATTTTATATCATTTTTTTCTTTATTTTCATCCATTTTTTCTTCTATACGAGGGGGGCTATACCATAAAAAATCGGATCATGACACTACAAAAACGAAAAAAAATTCAGGCTAGGGGGGGCTGGAGCCCCCCCTAGCCCCTACATAGATCCGCCACTGAGTATATATGTGCATCGTGATATTGCCCATGTTTCCTCATTTTAGTCACAATTTAAGATTTTAGTTATATGTATAATTTTAAAACTTCGTCATAAAGATATTCATTGACTTATATTTTATTAACGTGATCACAATTATATTGTATATTAGATTATATATTATTGAATAGTTATGAAGATGATAAATTTTATTTTTAATTATTTTCTTAAAATAATTAAAATTGTTTCAAAATCATTTTAATATAAATAAAACATTAAATATATTGTTTGCGACTTGATAATTATTTTAATAAAGTGTTTGTGATTTCATACAAATATTCTAACTAAAAAAGATGTTGTGTTCTTATATTTGAATAATAAAATGGGGGTATTTTCAAAATATGGTTAATCTTAAAATATGTGTAAATAATATTTGTTATTTAAGGTTTCAATATAGTTAAATAAATTATTTAAAGGTTTCACTCTTTTTTATATATATATTTATAGAGTAGTGATGATATGAGAATAGTTTTTAGTATGAGAAATGAGAATAAATCTCAGCCTTTGATTTTGTGATTTCAACGCTCGTGATCTATTTCACTCTGTGTGCAGTTTTCCTCGATTATCCTGCAGTTTTGCAATATTAAGGTTATTTTTGGAATTTTAGCTTTTTTTAAATCTAAAATAGTATCTCATTAGATTTTTTATTCCTTTCTTCGCGCGATTTGATTTCTTCTTCCTTCTTCGTTCGATTTGATTTATATTTCTTCTTGTCGATCAGATTTTTTTATTTGTTTCTGGATTTCGCATTCGTGTTCGGTCTCGACTTTATTAATTGTGCATGAATATAGTTTTAAAAAATTTATTTTATTCCGATCGACGTTAATTTTTACTGTTATATTGTGCATCTTTAGTGTTAACTTTGTGCATTTCTGTATCTTACAGGTTCATTTATTCCAAAGTGTGTTGATGAGATGAAGCATTTTAAGGGCAGAGTTTTTAGAACTGTTGATGTTGGTATTGAGTTTTATAGAGACTACGCTCGTGTTGTTGCTTTGAAGAAGAAGATGTTTAATTTTTTTAAATTCGTATTTATGTAAAAATGAAGTAAATCAGGGTAAAAATGAAGTAAATCGGGCAAAAAATGAAGTAAATCGGGCTTATAATGCAGGTTGCTGTTTGTGTTTGAGTATTTTTACAGTTTTAGCCTTTTTGTGTTTGAGTATTTTTACAGTTTTAGCCTTTAAAGGCTAAAACTGCAGGATATTGGGGCAAAAATGTCGCGTTTTTTCAATTTGCTAAGAATGAATCATGTTCGTCGATTTGATGAGATGAACGCGCGAGATCTATTCTTATTTCTCATAGTAACTCCTATTCTCACCTGATCACTACCCTATATATATATATATATATATATATATATATATGAAGATTGCACACTTTCATTTTTTTAATATCAAAATATTTTTATATATTCAAATTAATTAATTAATATTAAAAAAATATGAAGGGTTATGTTTAAATAAATA
Organism: Plectranthus barbatus; assembly: GCA_026898455.1. Classification (NCBI taxonomy): domain Eukaryota; kingdom Viridiplantae; phylum Streptophyta; class Magnoliopsida; order Lamiales; family Lamiaceae; genus Plectranthus; species Plectranthus barbatus. Next base: position 6,281 of record JAPKLW010005301.1, read on the forward strand.
TTTTTTATATTATTAGACAATTATGTACATATGTTGTATGATTATGTTATTATTTCTTAAATTAATATATGTTGCCATAACATGAATGGTTATGTTAATTTTATGTTGATGTTATATTATTATATATTAAAATTTTTGTATATGAATAAATAAATTAATATTAGTTTTGGTGGGAATATTATTGAAGGGACCATTCTGCTTTAATATATAGACTATAGATCTGAATTTACATACGTGCTATGCGCATAGCAAATACTCCCTCCGTTCCATTACACTTGTCATCTTTTTTTTCAGCACGAAAATTAAGAGTTGTGAGTGTAGAATGAGTTAATGGGATTGAGTGTGAAAAAATTGCCATTTTTGGAAATATGACAATTTGGTTGGGACGTCCAATTTGATAAATGTGACAATTCAAATGGGACGGAGGGAGTAGTATCTTATTTTTTTCTCTTAAGATATAATTAACAAAGTTATATGTCTTAACATTTTTAGTGATTCTTCTTAAAATATATTCAATTCTTATTTATCAACATTACAATTAATAATATATATATATTATATATATAAAATAAAAAGAAAAAGAATTATGTCAAATACAGAGTCCATGAAATTTGATTTAAATATTTTTCCATAAAAAATAGTATGTTTGTATTATTTTAAAAAAATAATAAATATAATAAATTCGACATAATATTTTAAAGAAAAGTGGTAAATATAATTTTATATTATTATTATTATTATTATTATTACTTATTGTATATTTATGTTATAATAAAATAAATAAAATAAAAATTAATATAAAAAAGTTTGGCAGGAACAATAATTTTTTACTACATTGCTTTAATATATTTATAGATAGATTAGTATTCATTAATAACTAATTAATTAAATAAAACTTTACTTAAAATAAAATATTGCAAAAACTTTTCCCGCCTTTTTTTTTATAACTACTTCTTTCCTTTAGTATATATACTAGTTTTCACCCGTGCATTGCACGGAATATCTGCGTGTTGTGGCATGCACTCATGTTATTTTTGTTTCAATTTTAATTCAAGAATTTAATAATTTTTATATCTTATTGTATAAAAAATTGATCACATAAGAATAATATTTATTATTTTATATTTTATTTTATAAAAATGTGATCACAAAAATATTGTATCTTAAGTAATACATTATTAAACGAATATGAAAATATGTTGAGCAATTCACATTTTGAAACCACTATACCCAAATTACATATTTTAAACATTAAATAAAAATATTAATTTATAAAAAAATCAAATTAATGTATTCGCATTTCATGAAAAATATGTTGATATTGTGTTATTGTACAGTTAAGTTAAATATATTTTTTGGGCGTGAACTATTATTGAATGAAACTTATTTTATTTTGTGTAATAATGCGATACTTATTTCATTTTATTCCAAATAATAAAATGATTGGAGAAATGGAAAGTGTCGGTGTAATACTATTTTATTTAGGTGCAAATGAAGGAATTATTGAAGAAATACATTTCTTTATGGCGGGTGAAATACAATTATTCAGACAAATCTTAAATAAACTCAATATTTGACTGTATCAAAAGAATGAATAATTTCATAATTTTGAGTAGGGGTGGCAATTTTCGACACGACACGATAACCCGACACGAACCCGCACGATAATAATGGGTTAGTGTTGAGTCTTAATGGGTTCGTGTCATTATCGTGTCGACCCAATAAGTACACGAAATTTTTGTGTCGTGTTCGTGTTGTGTTCGTATCGTGTTCGTGTTATCCGATAACGTATCGTGTTTCGTGTCGTGTTCGTATTATCCGATAACATATCGTATTTCGTGCCATATTCGTGTCGTGTTCGTGTTCGTGTTACCCACTAAGAAATTAATAAATAATATATTTTATTATTTTATTATTATTATTACTACTATTTTTTCATTTATTAACCTAATTTAACAATTTTCATAGGTCAATATCGTGTACGTGTCGTGTTCGTGTCAATATCGTGTTATCAGATCGGGTTCTTAATAGGTCAATATTGTGTTCGTGTTTGAGGCTTAATGGGTCGTATAGTGTTCGTGTCGAGCATATCCTTAATAGATCGTGTTCGCGTCGGACCTTAATGGATCGTGTCACTATCGTGTCGACACGATAACGACCCAACACGCACGAATTGCCACCCCTAATTTTGAGAGTGATCTAAGTGAATGTGTTTGTTTCTTAAATTTGAGAGTAATATAATAGTAACAGATGATTTTTTTAGTTTTGCATTTTCGATATTTAAAATATTCAACTATGAAATGTTTATAAAACAATTATCATAGTTTTTTAGCATATTTCTTTTATTTAGCAGATTAAATAAAATTATTGTCGCATTATAGCCGTAATCTTAACAATAATTATATATGAAATCACAGTCGTAATTACACTTTAATACCTTATACATAAAATTATATATAGATTTTAGCCCAATATATCTGTAATTATATAAATATGCAAAAAAAATAACAATAATTATATTTTTCATTTTTATTTCAAAAACATCACATCACATTAATATTAATTTTTATTTTATTTGCTATTTTGTATATTATAACATATACAATAAACAATTATAACAATTTCAATGAAACAATATTTGTGTGCGATTTTTGTAATTGAACTCGTATTTTGTAAAGTTTTATGTTTGATTTGTTTTATTGAGTTTACCCGAAGAATAATTTATATTGGTTTAGGACAATAAAATCCTTAATAAATATTTGTTGATATTATTGGAGATGATTATGGATAATTATGTGGTATGAAAATTAATAAAAAGTGTATATGTATTATATAAAATTAATAATTATCTTATTAAATTATAATGTATTTTGATATAAAATAAATATTAATATAATTCTTCAATTTATTAGCCTTAATTTAGTAATATTAATAAGTAACCGTTCCCGCCAATTTTAAAATAACTACTATTCTCTTTTCATATATTATATAGATAGATATAATAGTATTGATGTGGTGTTTTTAAATGAGAAAATAACAAAAATGTAATTATGTAAAACTATTCTCATTTAATATATATATATAAGGAGCAGATCACATACTAAAAATAAGTTTGTGCTAAATAGAAATGAATCTACACCATTCATCTTAAAAAATCAAAGGTTAAGATTTAAACTTTGTACCAGATTTCATGCTTTTTTGTTTTATAAATCATGTTTAATCGAATTAAGCATGATTTATTCTTATTTAGCACGAACTTTAATTTTAGCACTTGAGCGTAACTCTCTCTCTCTCTCTCTCTCTCTCTCTCTCTATATATATATATATATATATATATATATATATATATAGGAAAGAGATCAAATGCTAAAAAGTGAAAAGATGCTAAATATCAATAAATCCTAGATCATTGATTCTGATGGATGAATGGTCAAGATTATATTGTTTAGATTGATAGTTATTTATTTTGATGTGGGTGGTTATGCAATTTAATGATGCATAACATAATAACTAAACAAGCATAGAATACTAACCAATCAAGCATGTTTAGCATTTTAGCACAAACAACATTTTAGCACAGATCCGCCCCCTATATATATATATATATAGGGAGCGAATCCAGTAAGAAAATTCTTAACGTGAAAAAGTGAGAAAGATGCTTGATTGTGTTTATGACGCTGCTTGATTGTGTTCATGTCGTTGCTTGATTGTGTTTTAGTCATTGCTTGTTTGCATATCAGCCATTGATATTTTTAGATCTGATGGACATGATTCATTCTTTTTACATTGATATATATAAAAAAGAATGAATTATGTCCATTAGATCTAAATAAATCTATAGTTGATATGCAATCAAGCAACAACTAAAATGCATTCAAGCAACAATAATTTGTTGCTTGAATGCATTTTAGTTGTTACTTGATTGTTTTGTTGCTTGATTGTGTTTCGGTTGTTGCTTGATTGCATATCAACCATTGATCTTTTCAAATCTAATGGACATGATTCATTCTATTTTCTCTCGGGGGATTTTTCTCACCTGATCCGCTCCCTATATATATATATATATATATATGCATGCGAAAATATTGGCCAGAAGCCATTTTAAATCTATCCTACTTGCACAGTTTTCAGTTTTCAAGGAAGGGATTCAAATAGAATATGAATAGGTTAACTGGATTTGACCCAATTCCAGGAGAAGTGAATATGTGCAAAATGAAAGAAAACTTTGATATTGATAAAAGGCAATTGTCAATCTGTTTTGGGGGAGAGAGTAGTTTCAGACAGATACAAGTTAGTTTCGTCATGGCAGTTATCACCACTAGCCTCTGCATTCTCATGCAGCTCAACTGCATCACTGCTAGCTTCTATGTCAGAGTTATCTACGTCGTTGTTGCCTTCAGTTTGATCGCTGTATTTGGCTCTTACCTTCACGCGCCTGCCCTTTATATAACGGTACTCCCACTTTGGTGGTGGATACTTCCTGTTCAATTTTTTGTATTTGTCCAGCATGTCGAGTTTCTTGAAAACATCTCCCACCATTGTCACAATTGACATGGTTGGCCTGATACTGAGCTCTTCCATATCTGCAAATATCTACAAGATAGAGAGATAAGTAGTCAGCCTAAGATAAAATTCTACAGAATATCTGCAAATTTTTGCATTAAATCGAGAGAAAATAGCATGGCATGCTATATAGCAACAGAACAAGTAACCTGAATCAGGAGTAATTAACAATGATTTCAAGATAATGTAAAAGCCCTAAGTTGAGTTTTGAGAACTAATCAATATTTATAGTATATGTAAGAATTCAAATCAGCAGAGGGGTAATCTTCACTACTACATTGGCTCAAAGCTTTCACTCTACAGATTTATTTTTCTATCCAGCCTGCTGATCATGTTTACATTTCTACCAAACTTCAACAGTGGCAATGAAATGAAACACAATATACAAGATACCTGCATAATATTTAAAAAGGCGAAAGTGGCAACAATGGGTGGAATAAGATATTAAAACACATTGAATTCCTATTAGACTGAATGCAATAGATATCCGTGTTTGATACTGATAAGTGAAACAGGGTTGCACCTCAAACATCTTCTCGTGCATTTCTTTGTGATAGTAGATAGAAATCATCCTCTCGAAGAACATACGAGGCATACTTTCTATGTTCTGAGAAAATAACGTCTGCCATAGCTCTTCAGCCTCATCAAGCCTTCCATCCTCGGCCAAAGCATTCAGCAAAGTGTAATAGCTGCCCATAGTTCTTCCTTGACCTTTGCTTAGCATCCACTTTGTCATCTGAGAGCAGAGAGTTATTTAGATCAAAAACTTAAAGTGAGAAACAGCAGGAAAATAGCTCAAGATAATCAATGTACCTGAATTATCCTCTTCCACTCCTTTTCATTCTCAAGACTTTTTAAAGCTTTCTTCACAGTAATCAAAGGAAATTCTAGTTCCCAAGCAATGAAGGAATCAAGGGCTCCATATACTTCCTCTTTGACATTTGATAATCCCTTGATCTGTAAAGGGCAACAGAAATAAATCAAATTCTGGTTTTACCTACAATAAGATAATATGGAGAGCAGAAAAGCTTACACATTCAACAAGCTTGAGGGACTTTGAGATGGTCCCTATCCTTTTTTTGGTTTTCCATACACGAGGATATCTTGGTCTAGGACCTTTAGCAGCACATTCCTGAGAAATATTGGCAATGCTTCTAGTATGTATTATATTCAAGGGCAATTAAAACAATTGTTACATTGTTTCATTGTTTGTTTGCACAACCCTTGAGCAGATCATTTGTATAGCAAAGAATGACACTGATAATGCAAAAGGTTGAATATATACAAAGCTCACCACCAAACATCCATACCGATTCTTCCCAAATTCAACAGACCTAAATCCTATACTGATAGTCGCCAGTGAATGCCTCAAACTGAGCATCCTACAACTAAAATATGTACATATGTATCAATGTATGTGATTAATTACCAGAATAGATAAACAGTAGAATGAAACAAAAAAAGTGTATACCTTCACAGTTTCAACTAAGAAACAAAACCTTAAATTAAACAAGCAGACAAAATTAAACAAGCGGCTCAGCTGGGTGGCTGGTGCCTGGGTGCAGCACCTTTACTGTATTAAGCGGAGTTGAGTGAAATTCAAGTGTGCAGCAAAACAAAATACTGGGGAAAAAAAAAAGAAATGAGAATAAGGAAAGCAGTGGAACAATGAATACACACTAGTAACCTATTTGTTCTGTGTTATAAAAAGGGAAAAGGTTTCTAACATATGTAAAACAATGTCAAGAATTTGCAGCAGGTGCCCACAATTGAAATAAACCAAAGGCCAACAACAACCTGATAATGAACATGAGCCTCAATGTCAAATATAGAACAAATGACAAAGTACTTGCCGAGCAATCAACTAAATGAAAAAATTAAAATAAAAAATCCAGAAAAAGGGAATCAGATTAACTGGGCAATACTTGAAAAGAACTCACCACCATAAAGAATTTTGAAAACATTAGCAAGATCCTACGAAGACTAAATTGAATGTAAATCTGATATTTTCAACACAAATTTAATCAATTTTACTCAGATCACACTTCATTGGCAAGATAATTTCTCATGTTTTCTTGTTTCTCTCTTTTAGAAACCAAACATTCAATAGACAGGCCAAATTCCAAGGTAGTAGCTTATATACCAGAATGAGTAAAGGTGTAAAAGTATTTCATTTTTATCTCATTAGAGCGGAATCACCTTTACTGGGTGCCTGAGTAAAGGCTCAGCAGGGACGGTGGCAGGTGCAGCACAACAGCGGATGGGAGCGGACGGGTGGCTGACTGGCTGGGTGCGAGTAGTAGTCGGCGGTGGCAGCACAGCCACAGAGGCGAGCCGCTAGCCGACGGAGGGGCGTAGCGAAGACGCAGGCACGCCGGCGGGCAGGGAGTCGAGGCCGGTGGTGGGTGATGGGTGGCAGCGCGACGGCGGATCGGGGATGGACGCCGGACAGAACGACGAAGGCGGCCAGGGGATGGTGTTGGTGTATATTGGGGACGGGTTCTGGGATAGGGAATTGGGGATGTAATCAGAATGTTATGAATTATTATTTATTATATAATATTTATATTTATATTATATTATCAAATATATGAATGTTATAGGCCAAAACATCAAATCTAGTCCAAACTATCTGCATTTTTGCAATTTTAGTACGAACTATACTTATTCTCTATTTTATGACTGTAAAAATATTCTTGCGATGGAAAGCTGACTGGATAATCGGAAATCCTAGTTATATTTAAAAAATAAAATAATTTAAATCCACATCATAAAATATAATTCTACATCATATTTATATTAATATCATATTATTAATTAAAAAAAAACTCAAAATCTAAAATATTTTTTCCCTAATTCATTTTCCTTCATGCGTTTCTTCCCCCTTCCCTTCCTTCCCGTTCGACTGTAACCCTTTCCCTTCAATCGATGGTGGCGGCCGCCATGGTGTAGCTAATTATTTGTGTGAATGAATGAATGAGCAGAGCATGGACGAGCTACGGCAATCGCTGCTGCTAACCATGGAGCTCAAAGACACGCGCCTCCACGTGCACGTGCAGGAGGAGCTCAAAGCCAGAGACCAAGAAATCGCTCACCTCAAAGATTTGCTTGTCGCCGCCATTAGAGACAAGGACGAAGCTGTTGAAAAATACTAGATTGATGCTTCAGAAACTGCTGCTCCAATCCACTCCGCATTCCGGCCTCTCCAGCGTCGAGGACGATCACCGGAACAATGCCTTTTCTTCCTCAGATTGCGACGAAAGCATTGTTTCATCGCCGCACCACCTGCCGCCTCCAGCGGAGGCTGAGCAGGAGGCTGCTTGTTCTGATAGACCGGCCATTGCCAGAAGAGGTCAAATTCCTGCAAGCAGTCATGAAAGCAGGGCCGCTGCTCCAAACCCTCCTCCTCGCTGGCCCTTTTCCGCAGTGGCGCCACCCTCTGCCGCCGCTTGACACGTATCAAATCCCACCGCCACCCTTAGTCATCCCGTCACCGCGTGCTATTCCCATGAATCATGACGCATTCGACAACATCAACAACAACTGCGACGCGATGATGAATCGAAAAAGAGGGTTCTTGGAGATATCGCACTCCGCCATTAACGAGCTCAAATACCAGAGAATTCTGCTCCAATGCCGCTGCCACCGTCGATTGAAGGGAAAGGGTTACGGTCGAACGGGAAGTAAGGGAAGGGGGAAGAAACGCACGAAGGAAAAATGAATTAGGGAAAAAATATTTTAGATTTTGAGTTTTTTTTTTTAGAAAAAAGTTATTAATATGAATATGATGTGGAAATATATTTAATGATGTGGATTTAAATTATTTTATTTTTTAAATATGACTAGGATTTCCGGTTGCCTAGTCAGCTTTCCGTCGCCGGAATATTTTTACAGAGTAGATTTGAATGATTTTGGAAAGTTTGGACATAAAATAGAGAATAGGTATAGTTCGTACTAGAATTAAAAAAAGGCGGATAGTTTGGACTAGATTTGATGTTTTGGCCAATATTATAATTGCATTGTGTGTTGCACGGTAGTACTTACTTGTAGTTGTACCGTGGCATGTCGTAATCTCATTTTAGTTTAAATTTAATATTTTAATAATCTCTATTATTTTGTATTTTATTGTCTAAGAGTGTGACAAAAATTTGAAATCATAAAAATACAAATCATGCATATACTAAAGAAATAAATATGTACACTCACAAAATCTATACAAAAAATAAATACATACAACTATGCGAATTTGGAGAATTATACAAAATTTTGTAATTATAATTATTTATATATGTTGGGTTCTTATAATTTCTAACTATTTTTATTCGGCTATAATTTGATAATTAATAAAATTATATTTTTTAAGATGCGTTCGTTACAATACTATCCAAAATTCGATAAAATTTGTGACTATATATGTAATACCCCGAGATTAATTAAGCTAATTAATCGCTTAAGTATTGTAATGAAATAGTTATCTTCTCTTTATGCGCAATAAATTGCAATTTAAGTTCGGAAAATCGATTATCTAATTCCGGCTATAGATATATTCGGATGATCGCGAATTGATCGGACTAATTTTCGGAGATCCATGGAGGAAAATATTAGTTTGAGGTTGAATATTAAAATTTTGGAACTTCATGTGGTATAAATTGGAATATTTTACCATGAAGTCATGTTGCAAATTAAGGAAGAATAATTGGAAAATTGCATGTAGGGGGAGTAGGTGGCATGTTGCATGTACTCTTTGGGACACTTGTAAGAGGGAGAGAGAGCTTAATTCAGACTAAGGTGGGATATGGGGGAAACTTGCTCCCCACTTCACTCAAACACCATTCTCTCTCTACATAGCTCTCTCACCCATCCCCATTCCCAAACCCTTCCCAGCTATCAACTTTCCGGCCATTTTCCGGCCACCTCCGACTGCTGCCGACCACGAGACCACCACCATTGCGTAGATCTCGTTCCAAACTTTCTATAGAGCTAAGGTAGAGGTCGTGGTGTTGAGAATCGAGGGAGATATCGTAGAGAGAAGTTGCCTCGCCGGATTTTGGGTGAGTTATGTTTCCACTTTAGAACTCGTTAATACTCGTTTATCTTGAGCTAAGACGTGAATATTCGTGTTCCCCATGTCCTAGAGACCATTCGGAGACCGAGAGCTTCGAGTTTATCGCCAGAAAAAGCAGACCGTCGCAGTGAGGAAGAGAAATTCCGGTGAGCTTCACCCATCACCATTTTATGCCTTATTTTCGCGATCAAAGCATGTTTTCGTGTTCCCCTCGAGTCTAGGACTTCATATGTATGATTGCATGTGAATTTGGGTGGTTAGATCGGAGGATTTATGGAGTTGCAGGGTCGAAATCGTGGGGAAGACGACGCGTCCCGAACGGGACGAGAGCATCCCGCTCGCGACAGCCCTCGGCGAGGACGAGCAGGAGCATGCCACCCATCCCGCTCGGGATGGGTAGGTCCCGCTTGGAACAGGGCCTGGCCGGGAGAGGAAAAAATGCAAGTCATCCATCCCGTTCGGGACGGACACGTTCCGTTCGGGACGGACATGCTCTGTTCGGGACGGACTTCGACTTTGTTGAATAAAACCCGATTTCTTGATCCATTTTCATTCCTTTTCGATATTTATTCGACTCTTGAGTTTATTATATTATTGTTGAAGCATGTTAAGAGTAAAACATGTGTTGGTATGTGAATCGAAGTGTGGAATTGTCTAAATTGGATGGATGAGATTATGAAGGCATGTTAGTATTAAAGATAGAGATGAGTTGGATGCGAAGTGTCGTATGGAGTCGTTTGATAAGTTTCCTGTCCTACTTACCCGTCCTAATTAGTATGTTTGATGTTGTTGAAGGTGTGAGATAAGGAGGGAAAGCTCGATTTACTCAATTTACAAGGACTCATCTAACTCAATCGAAGCTTAACACCAGGTGGGAACTATTTCAGTATAAAAGTAAAAACGTGTTTTATTTTCAAACGTGTGAAAATAGTTTGTTTTAAACTGATTGCTATGCAAAAGTTTTTGTGCTATTATATCTGTCCTCTGATTGTCTGCTAACAACAGAGAGTTATTAATAAGATGAGAACCATGTACGCGGAGTACTTGCGCTATTCTTATTAATTGTGAGAAAGGCTAGCAACCTTATGTTTATGAGCTCGGGTAAAACGGCGAGACCGTAAACCCATTATGAAAAGTAATTGATTATTTAAATACGATCAGATCTCGATGCTGTGTGTTACGAGATTAGTGCACTTAGATGATAGTGGGTTGAGTGTGAATTCATTCCTGACTAATCATCGTAACTTGGGAGTGGGCCAGCTTCCCGTTACACCATGATAAACAGATATAATAACATGTTAGATAGCACGTGCAAAATAAAATGATTTAGATGACACAGTTCTTTTCAACAACACCCCTTGTTCATCTGTGTGAGTTGCATAACATTCTTATATAAATTGTATGTTTTCGGGCATATTTCCATGGGGTACGAAAGTACTCAGCCCCTCGTATTATTTCTAAAATACGCAGGTTAAGCGAGCAGAGATGGTGAGGTGGCGGTGTAAAGTATGGAGCTGAATTTTGAAGATCCTGTGACATGCATCTTCATATGCATGTCACCACCACGTTACACACACCGTTGCACCGCTCTCTGAATCTATTCCTTCCCTGCTCTTGTCTACTTTTAAAAGTCCAAATACGTTAACTATCCATGGTTCATTTTGAAATACTCGTTCTTTTGAAAATTAAATGTTAAATTTTGGATTCGTCTGTTCAAATATTAAGTCTTCCACTGTTTTGTCTGCAAATTATTTGAAAGTTTGGTAACCACGACTGTGACGTGCCTCAAAATTGGGAAGGTTAAATTGGGACGTTACAATATATATAGAGTTACATAATATAATTATAATTATACAAACTATATAGATAATTATACGAATTCTTATTATGACTATAATTATATATACACAAATTAATATTATTCGATTATATAAATTTCCACTTCCTATATATAAATTTATATTATGGTTATAATGGTATATAATATTATTTTATTTAGGTGGAAATTATGTAATGGTAGGAAAAATATAAGATTAATAATTTTATTTTTTGACACTCCATAGTTGAATACTGCGATATGCAAGTACAACATAAAACTTGCACAATAGAAATTGCGATAATCAAACATTTCATTGCGAAAATAGGTCAACTCAAAAATAATAAAGAAACTTCCTACTTTAGATGAATTATAATTGTTATTTCATGACACTACTTTAAAAAGTTGTTATAACTATGGGAATTTCATTGATGATTTTACCAAGATGAAAGTTAACAATGACAATGTAATACCTAGACATAAATTTTGAAATGATTAATTAAATAGAGAACTTGCAAAAATTATATATACATGCATGCTTCCCTCCAAAGATTTTATGTGTTTTTTGCTAATCCTCGAGATGTTGTTGTCAGATGAGCTTTAGATCAGCAGCAAACTCCGAACTTCTGTAGCCCCCAAATGATCCACACAAGGTGAAGGAACAACCTAGTAAACACATTCACTTGTACCACCAGTGAATGCCTCACCAAATGTCATCTCAGGTAATAGCAACATTTCATTCTTGATTTATGTATGCTTTATGTTCTTATGCATATATGCATCTATGAGCATGCTACATTAGTTTAGTATTGATAAGAATATGTAGAGTTTTGCTTAGTACACAGTTCTGACCTACCTTATTCCAGTTTTTTTGGTTTGCTTATTACTAATGATTTTATATTCCAACTTCCTACTGGTTATATTTCATAATTAAAGATGCCTTTAACTTTTTAATTTGTTAATCACATATGTAGGGGAGAATTAAAGTTTACATAGAAACTTTTTAATGTATTTGTGTCTAGAGTTGAAAAACACTCTATAATTCTCGATGTTAATGTAAATCGAAGCCGAAGGCAAGAGAAAGTGCGTAAATTATTTGATAGATAACAAAGAATAAACATGCAAAGGTAACATGGGTTTACATGTCAGCACAAAATTGAGGAAACATGAACAGATTCAACTGAGATTAATCTACATAATCATTGCAAAAATAGGGAACTAAAAAACAATCACGAAATTCTTACTCTACGTAAACCTGCGTTAAAAAAAATCACAAACAAAACAACAACCAAATGCAAATTACTTCAAGACTGTGATGGAAAAGTACATGTTCAAAATCAAATTACTTCGAGATTGTTAACAACAAATGAATGCTAGTGGTGTATCAAATTCAAACTGCAAGCATGGAATAAAAAAAAAAACTGTATATTATGCATAATCTACTTAAAAAATAAGACTCATTCTTCCATTCATTCCATAATTTTGGTTATAGAGAGGTCCAAGTTGTAACGCCCCGTATTTTTCCAACTTTCAATTAAAATAAAATTCGAAGTAAATGTCGCTACAACCATTATTATTATTAATATTGTCAAGCGACTTCTCTACGACATTCAAATTATAGCCGCGAGGACAAATAGTGAAATTCGATTAATAAATCACGTATGACGATCGAAATAAATTATTCGACTCGGTAATAATTATTTTCGTCGCAACGGTGCGATGGACCGAATTAATTATTTAAGCCCAACCTTTTTATTTAATTAGAGAATTGGGCCAAGAGGATTCTATTTTATTTTAATGTTTGGGCCAATTAAATAGGAGCCCACATGAGAATAAATAGAATAGCCCAACTAATTAATTTAGCAAACCCATGTGTATTTTAGATTTAAATTCATAATTATCGAGATGAGAAATACAGTCCGATAAATATTTATATTATTATTGGCGAATTATATTATATCAATATTACTTTCAAGGTAAATTCTGGAATTTAATTCCATTAAATGGAATGCCAAAATTTTCGACACACACACACACACACACACACATATATATATATATATACACACACGATATAATGATTGATTTTAATCCCGAGCCGATGAATGTCATGATCGAGTGAGTGGAATAATTAAATTCCAACTTATTAATTTTATTAGATATAATATTTCTATTTTAAGGAGATGAATATAATTAAATATGAGAAGACCCATATCATTATTTTATACTCAAATATTCATATGACGTCCGATTGAGCCGATTCAAAATTCCAAAGCAAGAGTTCAAAGAATGAAAACTCGTCGTGATATTTATTTATTTATCGGATGCAAGATCATAGTGAAATAATTTAATTAGAGATCAGGTGTTATATTTATTTCAATTAGATATGTAGAGATATAATTACTCTAGCACCTACAAGGCCAAATTACACACAAGGACAATTGGTTATAAAGGGAATTTGCATCATTGGAGGCCATATATGAAAAGTAGAAAGGTGATCATTACAAAAATCCATCAAACCATGCAAGTAAATTGCTACACTCCACCCTTATTTCTCCCCATCAAAATCGACACACCCCTCCCCTAGTTTCACAAAAATTCTCACTATTTTTATTTTCCAAAATTCATTTCATCATTTCACTCCATCTTCTCCTTCAAACCTACACCATTCTCTCTCTCTACCCCATTAACACCTCTATTAAAACAGTCCCTTAAAGCTTCCATAATGGACCTTTCCCCAACCCAATAAACCACCATTTTTACAAAAAGCTTACCCTCTCAACCTCCTCTATGCAATGACGTGAAGAACTTTACGATCGGAGAATGTTGGCCTCAAGCACGAAGTGGAATAAAGCTCCAAGTAGGAGAATCGTGATCACCACGAAGGGAGGAGCACGGATACGCAAGGATTTAAGCTGGGCAACATCAAGAACAACTCAAAAAGTTGGAACCCCTATTGCTGAAAACTTCTCCATTCAAGTAGACGATTTCTACACTCCCTATGACTTCCTTGTTATGATTATATAATTGCATGTAGGATCAAGAAGTCACAAATAAAATTTTAAGGGAGATGGTTGATATTGGCACAACTAGGTCTAAGCTTGATATATGTTGCATATTGATGAGAATAGAACATATATATATATATATATATATATATATATATATATATAGGGGAGTGATCTAGGCTGAACAAGTCTTTGTGAATGAACAGAGAACTAAATCTAACCATCCATTTTGTACATCTACGTCCCAGATTAAATATTTCCGTCTATCATTAAATAGTATAGTTTTTGTCATTTAAAGGGCAAAAATGGAAAAAAAAAAAACCGCATAAGCAAAAACTGAAAGTCGAAATTTATGGGGGCAGTTACCAAATAGGATCAAACACGATCTAGACAAATTTAATCGAATATTTAGGATGTTTGTTTGTTGTCATTAATGATTCAGAAAAAACACAAATTAGGTCAATTTGTCTTCAACGCCACAAACCATCGAACAAAACTCACAACTCAGTCGCTCAGTGTTCGACGGCGAAAACTCTTCAAAAATCCGGTGAGCTCTGTCATTTTTTATATTTTGTTTTACGATCTTAAACCCAAACCAGAAAATTGATGCATTGCGTTCATATTTAAACTAGGGCTAACAACAAACAGTTTCCGAACGAAATCCCACGACGACAACAACCAAAAACCATGGGTCCCAAAAAAAAGACCAAATTGGGTGCTAAACCTTCAGGAACTGTACCAAAATCAACCGCCGGCGCATCTTCCTCAGGTACGAATTCTTGAGTTTTTGTTTTACGAAACAATTTCGTCGTAGAAAAATGAAAAACAAGTTGGATTGACGAATTTGCGTTTAAAAAAAAAAAATAATTATCTTTATAATGAAAATTAAGGGCGGAACATTATCAACGC
>JAPKLW010005302.1:0-21634 GCA_026898455.1 Plectranthus barbatus
TAATTAATAGGAGGCCCACTTTATTATTTGCATTTGATCCCTGGTCTTGCCCAACACTGCTCAGAGCCCATTAGGGTTTATTAAACCCTAATAGCCCATTCTCAGATCTATATAAATAGATGAATCTCTCACTTGCCCACATAAGTTTGATTTTCAAATCAGAAACCCTATAGATTGTGAGAGAGTGGGCGGCTGTAGATCCGGTAGCGTATCCTCACCAGATTTCTGGATCGAGCAAGGGAACAGATCAGAAGATCAGATCTGTAGGAACACCATCGTTTTGATCGATTCCAGATTCAGATCTGCACCATCTTCATTGCCATCATCGATCTAGATCTGTAGATCAGTCCTTGGAGTCTCAGGTATTCCTTTGAATCTACGAATAAAATTAAATAGGAGCATGCATAGGGCATTTACTGTTTGTCATGATATTTATTTTGATATCCATAAATCGAATCCGGAGTTATAATAAATGGCGATTCATGTCGCCTATTTTAGACTCAGTTCCTACAGTTCTTAATATACTAATCATAATGCTTTCGGTATACAAATCCATCAATCTCCCACTTTTACTTAAAGGATTATAAACATGCTATCGAGAGTATAAAGAACATCTATTCTAATCTAGCTATAACATCAAATATCACGTGGTTGGCTTCAACCTCTGTCCAAGGTTTCGAACGCGCTCCTCATAAACCTTTTGTGGTAGTGCCTTTGTAAATGAATCTTCAACATTATCCTTCGTATCTATCATCTCTATCAGCACATCACCCCTTGTTACTGTTTCTCATATGATATGGTACTTCCTCTCAATTGGTATAGTAACCTTGTGAGCTTGTGGTTCATTCAAGTTTGCCACTGTAGCAGAGTTATCACAATACACCGTGATAGTCTTTGGAAAACCAAGCATCACGTCCAACTCCAATAGGAATTATGGAGCCATATTGCTTCTTTCGAAGCCTCTGAAGCTGCAACATACTCAGCTTTCATGGTGGAGACCGCATTGCATTTCTGCTTTGCACTCCTCCATAATATTACCACCCCCTAAGGTAGACGCATAGACAGAGGAAAATTTTTTCTCATCCAGATCAGTCTAGAAATCCAAATCTATATAACTCATAGGGTATAGATTCTCGCACTGAAAAATGAGAGAATATTATCTTGTTCTTTACAAATACTTGAGAATGTACTTCACCGTAGTCCAGTGCGCCTGTCCTGGGTTAGATTGGTATCTTACAGCCATGCCCACGAAAAAGCTGGTATATGTTCTCGTACATAGCATTGCATATGTGAGGCTTCCAACTGCAGAAGCATACAAAACTTTACTCATTTAATCTTTCTCTTCTTGTGTCTTGGGATACTAATCCTTAGAAAGATGAACGCCATGTTTGAATGGTAGTTAGCCTTTGTTGGTGGTTTGTATGCTGAAACGAGCAATCACAGTATCAAATCTTCTTCTTGTGATCCTGCAAGATTTTAATACCGAGGGTGTATCTGGCTTCTCCAGTATCCTTCATCAGGAACTATTGGGATAACCACCCTTTTATGTCTGATAATACCACCACATTGTTGCCAAATAAGAGAACATCATATACATAAAGTGCAAGGAAAACCTTGCTCCCACTAAATCATAGCTGGTACACAGAACTCTACTTTGAACACTGTAAAAATCCATAAGACTTAATCATTTCATCAAAATGTAAGTTCCATGACCGTGAAGCTTGCTTAAGTTTGTACAAGGAATTTTTAAGCCACCAAACAAGATTTTCCTCACCATCCTGTACATATCCTTCTGGTTGTTTCATATAGATGTCACGACCTTCCTCAAGGTACCCATTTAGAAAAACGTTTGACATTCATTTGCCAGATTTTAAGGTTCATAAGCACTGCTATGGAAAGGAGTATCCGAATGGACTTGAGAATGGCTCTTGTGAGAAGGATTCGTCATAGTCTATGCCCTCTTTTTGACTAAAACCCTACGCCTCCAACCTAGCTTTAAAACCTGTTATTTCTCCACTCGCTTCTTATTTTCTCTTGTATACCCACTTGCAGCCTATAGCTCGAGAGCCATCTGGCAGCTTACTTTTCTAGTATACATCCATAGTGGTTATGGATTCTATTTCTGGATCCTTGACAACACATCATTTGTCTGGATCTTTGTGAGATACCGCTTTATCATGTTCATGGAGGGGGATTTCAGCTGGGGAAGGGAAGAACTCGCGACTGTGGAAGGATTTCGAGCCTCAGCTCAGCCACCGACGAGAGGCCAGCTTGGAATTGAGGAATCGTTCCTCGTTGGAGCTAATAGAAGGGGGAATCTTCTCCTTGTCTTCTCTATCTTTAATTTCTTGTTTTTAAGTATGAATTTCAGTTATCAAGACATGATTCTAGCTCCACACCTTGTAAATATGAGCTAATTTATTTGGCATGGCGATGGATTAGCTTGCTTGAGTTGAACCAATTGTTATGCATTGTGAATGGAATGGAGTTTTGAATATTTTGGAGGTTTAATTCATAGAATCACAACTCTTGTGGGAGCTTGAATGTTTGTGGTTCATGCTTAGTTTAGATTTGGAAAAATTGAGACTAAGGGTAGAAGCCCCAATTATTACACACTTCATGCATAGGAATATGTGGTTTTGTGTTTGCTAAAATGCTTAGGAGAGTAGTAAATGGTGCTGAATCTAAATTGAATTGGGACATAGGAATATGTTAGTTTAATTTAGAAAAGGCTATCTCACCTATTTTGGAAAATCTAGTTGAGAACCATAGTTGGCAGCAACTTTACTCTGTGATGTTCACGATGTTGTAGCATAATATCTGTAGCAAGTGATTCCATAGCCTAGGTCGTTTCTCTCATCGATTAAAAAGAATTTGTCCGATCCGGTTTTTCCCATTTTTCCCCTGTTTTTGGTCATCCCCTGTTTTTATGATTATTGTTATTTACTCATTAATTCATGCATAGGTTAATGAAACAAACCAAATCATTTTTCCTCATCAATTAAACCGAGTTGAGTGTTTGTGCACCTTCAACCCTTCCCTGTGGAATCGATACTAGGAGAATACTTCGTTTTATATTACTTGTGATAGTGTGCACTTGCACTAGTGTGTTTCACACGCGAACAGAGGCTTGCTGAAGCTGCCCAGCGGAAAAAGGAAGAAGAAGCGTTGGCTGCTAAAGAAGAGCAACGCAGGCTAGCAGTTGAAGAGCTAAGAAGAAAAGATGAAGAGCTAAAAATTCAAATGCTAGAAGTTGAAAATGAAAATTTTGCTAAGAAGCTTGAGTTAGAAGCTGCTGAGAGGGAGGCTAGCAAGGCGTATCTCGAGAAATTCGTGCATCTGGCACTTGGAAAATTTGATGAACTTGAGAAGAAGAAGCCGGCCCCTGATGCTTAATGTTTTATTTCTTAGCAAACCCTTAACTCTTTTTGCCTTCCTGTTTTCATTGTATATGTATTGATCAAATCCTATGAATGAAATCAGATCAGACTTAGACAATTTCTCATTGTCCATTTCTGACATGTATTTTGTACCTTAGTTGATATACACTATCTGTGTATTCAACGAAAATGCATGTGGATGCTGAGATAAATTGCTTTCGGATTGGTTAAGAAGAATGCTTGCTGACTTAATTGGGTACTAGAATACTAGCATATTCCTTGCAGCATTTACTTGTGCTTTTTAATTGAGAAATATTCCCAGCACATATTAAGGGGGAATTATCTAAAACCAATCCCTGCTACAATTAAGATGGGTTAACTCTGAGTTAGATTGCTAGGATAGCATTGCTCTGATACTTAGAAAATTTTGTAAAACTCAGACATTTTTCCTCTTAATTCAGCAAGTGATAGTAAGCTTTGATCGCACCAAAAAGGGGGAAATTGTTGGGAAATTATTCCTAAATCTCCCTTAGGATCATATTGTAAAAGGTTTCATTGGATCAAACCTTAGTAGATTGGTCGATCAATTGCTGAATTCTAGAATAGTCTAGCAACTTTTGTAATGTCCTGTATAGGCTAAAATATCGAGTTGTAGAAGATTAGGAAGTGCTTGAAAAGATTGCTGAAGGATTCAACAAAAGGAACGAAGAATATCAAGTCAAGCAACTTTGGAATGCTAGAAGAGTTCTTAGCAGATGGTAGCTGCTAGAGAAGCCAACAGACGAGAATGACTGCTAGAGAGGTTAGCGGTCAAATGCTAAGAAGAATGATTGCTGAGGCTTTTAGCAATCATATGCTGAAGGAAGAGACTGCTAGGAGCATTCGCTCAGCAGTCAGCAGTGAGGATATAGCAGAATGCTATAGGAGTTAGCATTCGCTACTAATAAAGAGATAGCAGAGTGCTGAAAGAGTTAGCATTTGCCCTTAAGAAGAAGATTGCTAGAAGGGATAGCAATCAAGGAACAAGATTCAAGTGCTGAGTACGTATCTGCTGAGGGGTCAGCAGACTTAGCTTCGAAGATAGATTAATAGAATCATCTAGCAATCAAAAAGTCTAGCAGAGTATTCCTAGCATTTTCTGATAGAATACCTAGCAAGGAGATACTCAGCAAATACTTGCGAAAGACGCCTGTTCTGACAAGAAGTACAACCAAGGACGAAAGCTTTCCCGAAGTAGGTTGGAAAGTATTGTACGACGCCGGTAAGGTGGAAAAAGCAAGTGACCCTCTTGGACGAAGGAACCGTTGTGTCTAACGGGTCTGGAGATTCAAAGTTTGAATCTCCAGATACAAAAGTGAAGTCCAACAGAGAGAAGACTACTACTGCTCAATCAAACACTCGAACAAGAGATTCCTAAGACACAAAGTGAAAAAGATAAAAGAGTAGTCAGTTGAAAGCCTATATATGTAAAGCATTCAAAGCTTTCAACCAGCGAAGTGTCTCCATTGAATATCTGACACTTCATTGAAGAGATTCCTTGACCTTGCTCAATAATCTTCAATCATTGGGATACCTTCCAAATCACGAAGCATCCAACAGTCATTTCTGGAAATATTTGACTCCGACGGGCATTAGCCGCAAAACCAGACAAGTTCGGAGAGAACTATAAAAGCTCCATTCCAGTGTGAAGGACAAGGTTTACGATGGTTTGCCCTTGACTTAACCGGAGCTGCAGCCGTCTAGGAATAACGAAGTAACAGAGGATAGCATTGCTGTGGCCGGCTCGAAAGCTCACCGCCTACAGCAAGTGTTAGGAGAATCCTTTTATTTTGTATACTTTCTTAGTGAAATTCTCAGTGTTTCGGCTAAGGAGTGGACGTAGATCTATTTGATCGAACCACTATAAATATCGTGTCCCCTTTACTGTTTTATTGATTTACTGTTTCTTGGGTTTGATCTTGAAAACTAGCAACCAAGTTGTTAGTGTATAACTGTAAGAAACCCTAATCCTACCTTGAGCTAAGACCACTTTGTTTAAAAGAAACTTAAGTGCAAGTGATCGTTCATATTCCGCTGCATTTCGTGTATTCACCACGACTACTCTGATCTCGAGACCAACAAGTTTGAATAGAAACTGCCAAGTTAGCATTGTCTCTAGATTAGATTAGTTCATATAAACTTGAAAACTCCTATTAGGATATATCATGTTGTAACAGACCTGACGAAGTTGATCAAGGCAAATTGAGTGGAAATAAAAGGCCCATTTTAGATCATGTGGAGTAAGGAGAGACGAGCTACAACTTTGAAGATGATAACTCAAAGAAACCGACCAAAGTCACCGACCTGGATCATCTCTAGTGGACAAAGATAGTTCCAACTCGCACAAAGAGACAAAGAGAACAAGTTAGAGGAATGACTAAATATCAATCTTTAAGAATGGTAATTCATTAAGGACTGATGAAGCACTAACAGGTTCAGAATCCTACGACTTGCAGAGTTGTTCTGACATAAAAGTAAAATGTCAACATCTTGTGTCAAAAAGAATGTAGCAAGTACCGAACCTCAAGAAAAGTTCCATGCTCCCGTCAGAAAAGATATGCATCAGATTGGACGGTGCTCAAATTTCTCTAAACGACTACATTTTTTATTACTCATACTTCATCTATCAATACATGAAGTGTCCAGAGTAATAAATATAGAAACGAGAAAAAATCACTGAAACTCTGATCAAGCAAAAACTTAATCATTTCTATCATTAGGCTATCTCTAAACCTACCGTGTGTCATCTATTAAATGCGAGAGTCGCAGCTTCTAAGCTCGATTTACTTTATTGGTGTTCTTTCTCTCCCAAAAAGAAAAGAACAGTCACTGTAGATCTCCAACAGTGATTCTTATGGGAGTCTAGCCAACCAGTTCGATAGTTCGGGAGGAATTATAAATCTCTCAACTCTTGAGGAGAACGCTGCATGGTATGCCTACACTCCAAATTTGCAAAGCCGAAGGGACCAGAGGCCTGGGCGACTGAGCTAGTGGACTGCTATACAAGGGCATCTGTCAGCTAGCAATAGATTGCGAGACCCATCTATAACTGAAGATTAGTGAATTTCTAGACCAAGGACAGAAGAGAGGACGTTGGACTTTAGGCTCCGAACCTCTATAAATTCCTTGCTTTTTACAGCTTTCTTACATTTATGCAAGGTTTTTAACACTCAACACATTCTAGTGTTAAGTATATTCGAACTGAACAATAAACTCTCTGCTAACTGAAAATCGTTTTCAGAAACACAAACTTCTCATGAACTACCAATTTGTGAGTACAAGTTTAGATTTTAAAATTTCTGTTGCACACTTTACATACTCTGTTATCAAGACCAACAAAAATTATATTATTCATTTTTAAAAAATTATTACAATTCACTATTAATTATACTTACTATTTTTAAATAGTATAAGTATAATTTCATATGGATTAATTTTATAATTTACACTCCTATTTTTAGATTTTGTGTTTAATATATTATTTTATTATTATAATTAAGTTTATATATATATATATAGTTGGATATATAATATTCAAAATAATATACTAGCATATAATATTGATAAATAAATATTGTATTTATATATTTAAAAACTACTAAATATATAATTTTATTAATAATATCTTAATATAATAAATAAAACATTATATGTTCAATTTGTTCATCAAATGGGTGTAAATTTAATAATTTATTAAATGAAATATATGAGTCGGGTGATTTAACACATTTCTCAGTAATATGAGTTCTTATTTTTTTGTTTCTTTTAGTATTGTTGTTATGGTGTGAACCAACACTTCACGCCATTATTTTAGTTGTGATTTGAAAATATTATATTTAATTGTGATGAGGCTGAATATTATATTTAAGTGTAAATATATAAAATTAGCTATTTTTCTTATCCAAAAACCTTAAATAATTATTATTATGTATATATATGTAAGAAATGTCAAAATTTAAGTAAACTTCCAGAATTCCCCTTATTATTAACTTTTTTACCGTAGGTTTATTGATAAGTGATTCTAAAGGCAGCCACATTTTTACTTAACAAAGCCCCATTAAAAAATAAAATTTTAAAATTATAATATATTATTGCATTTTTATTCTTGTAGTCCATAATTTAAATTTTTAATAAAAGTAATAAAACTAAATAGCCCATATCTCCATCCAACAATGTAGTTCCATTTCATAAAATTCAAGACCCCAAATTCTCAATATGTTGCATTCTGTTTAATTAATTACAGAATTCAAGTTAATTGTTGTAATTGGACATTCTCAATAATTAAGTCAATATTTTGCCATTTAGTTGCCATCATTTTCTTTTCAATATAGTTATTTTCAATTTCCAATTAGTTTTACTAATGTATATAATATATTCAAACAATTCCAGTCAAATTCCTCCAAATTCTAATAGACCGTGCACATTGAAGCTCTAATATATGTCAAACATATTTATCGAATTTTCTTTACAATTTTTTCTATTAGCATAAAGTTTATTTATACTAATATAATAATATTTTTAATGATAAAATGAGTCTTTATTTAATATTTTATAACAGTAATGTATAATATTATAATAATATTATTAATATAATATTTTAAAGTAAAAATAATACTATTATAATAGTTTTGGTTTATATGAATATTATTAAAAATGTTGGAGGATTTAAAATAATAATAGAATAAATAAAACATAATTATAAAATAGCATGAGATAAAAAAAATTAGAAATAAATAATTTTTTTATTGAGATACGTAATTGATAAATGAGAATGAAACACATCACTTTGAAGATTTTGTGATTTCATAATATTTGTGTGTCATTCTTATTCATACTTACTAATGTCCTTCAATCATGCAGTGTGTTGGTCACCGATCAAAGTGTTTATATAAGTAGCGGGAGCATTAATGTTTTCTTGCTCTTATCTTGCTATGATCTCAATTTAGCAAGTGTTTATCAAATGTGTTTTAACTCCAATATTAGTTAAGTTAATTGCAGAATATACTACAACACTTGGTGTGTTGAGTTTTAAATATATGCACACACACAAAAAAAAAAATAAGGCACTAAATGGACACAGGAATTTTTATTGGTTCAAACAAAATTTCTACGTCCACTCTTCAGTCTTTTCACTGAAAATTCACTAAATGATTGAATACAAGGTCAGACCTGATCTCTAACGGTGAGCAGCTCCTCCGTCTGGTCAGCACACACCTTCAAGCACCTCAGTCTTCAATCTTCAACTCGTCGTTCTATAGAGTGAGGACAAACCTCCCTTCTCCTTAGATGTCGACAGTAGGGAGTTTTATAGTTCTTCCCAGAACCTATCATTGTGTTGGCGATGCCCGTAATAATCACACTTGCACATCAAGGTGACTGATAGAGTCTTTCTATGATTAGAAAGAATCCCAATATCAACCTTAGAATTTATACTTCAGAGGTCTCGAGCTTTAAGTATGATAGCTTATGAAAAAGCTTCAGTCACGTACTAGCTCGAATAAGTTCGTGTAGTGTAGAGAATGTTAAGATCTTTTCTAGTTTTCTCTGTGAATAGAATTTTGCGAACCTCTGAATCAAATTGGGACGTCACCTATTTATAGGTGACGATTCAAACGGCCGTTTGAATCTTATCCGTTAGACTCTAAGGTTTTGTTCGCCAATCTCATTATTCCTTTTTTTGCAGCGTACAGAGACTCTTCAAGTCTCCCTTGTGTCTGATTGGCGTAGCTTTTATCTGTAGCCGTCTTTGTCAGAACGGATCTTTCACTTAGAATTTGAAATCTCCATTGTCTCTGATGATTATTCTATTCTTTGATTCTTCAGGTTTCTTTGTGATTTGGATCCTTCTGAATAGCTCTAGAATAGCTCTAAGTCCTACCAGCGTCAGTTTGTCTCTAGAATAGCTCTAGTCTCAAATGTAAAGTCCTGGTTAGGTCTTTTGAGTTGTAAGTCGCAGCTGATCAAGACTCATGCTGACACTATTCACCAGCATGAGATGTACTTACCAGTTGAGAGAAGTCTCACCAGCAAGCGACTGACAAGACTCGTGCTGACACTGTTCATCAGCATGAGAAGAGCTAACGACTGGCTACTGTTCACCAGTTGGGAAGGTTTTCATCAGCAGGCGGCTGACAAACCTTACCAGCAGAATAGGTGTTCTCACTGACACTGTTCATCAGCGGTGAAGCCACCAGTCATGGGAGATTCCAAGAGTTAACATCAGACATATTGGTAGACTTAGATTGTGCCAGCGCAAGTCACCAGCAGAGACTGCCAGCACAAGATCACCAGAATGATCTACCAGTCGGATGTTACCAGCAGAATTCAAGATTCGCTCTCCCAGAGTCTTAGAGATAAAAAGAAGATTCGTCGAGGAATTAACTGACAGAGTATGACTTTAAGGGAGGATACCTTAAAGTCTATCAGTTCAAGACACCAGTTCCGATTCCTCGTACTGATGAATAGTGCCGTTCTGACATAAAGAGATCAATGTCAGATAAAGTGGACAAAAGCATGGCGCTTTCCGTAAATTCCTACCTGCCGCCGTCAGAAGGACATGCGAGGACAGAGACCTTTTCCGGATGTGTCCAAACGGCTAGAAGATTTGAATGGGATCCCGCGTCTATAAATAGGTCGGAACCACCAACATTTAAGACGCTTGCTTCCTAACATTCAATACTCTTCACCTACCGAAAGTCTGAAATTTATTACGCTCAAGCAAGTAGAAGCAAAACACTTTCGAGGCCTTCCTAAAGGCTATCCGTGTGTTGATTTATTCAAACACGAGACTTCAAGCTTCCAGCTTGTAAGTTACAGATCTCTTTGGTGTTCTTTCTCTTCCAAGGAAGTTCACAGCAGCTCTTGTGCCAGCCAGCACTTGAGTTATTATGGGCTTTTGCCGTATTAAGAAGATACGTTCTTGGGAGAACTAAACACCCAGTGAAGCTGTGGAGGTTGAAGTGACGTGCTCGCACTCCACCAGCAGATCAGAGTTGAAGAAGGACAAGGCCGGGAGCAGTTGATCTAGTGGACTGGTGGACGAGGCATTCACCAGCTAGAGATAGATCGTAGGACGCTTGTACCCGATTACTCATAGTGAAATTTCCAGTGCTACGACTGGAGAGTGGACGTAGATCAGTTGATCGAACCACTATAAATCCTTTGTCTTTTATCAGCTTTCTGCATTTCATACTGATTTAAAACCCAGCACCCAAGTGCTGGTGTATATCTGAAAACTGATATAACTGTGCAAACAAGGCCTAAATATATTCTAAGTCTTGAGCTACCAGCTGACGAGCCAGTCGCCAGTCAGCTGAGTACGCAAAGTGCAAGTTGACTTACCAGCTGTCAAGGTCCCAGTCAGCTGAGTAACCAGCAGAGTGCAAGAAACGATTAATCACATTTTCCGCTGCCAAGTTATACCCTGATAAATCCGGGACCAACAAGTGGTATCAGAGCAGTCGGTTCTTATAGACCGATTGTTTCTGAGTCGCTTAGGACCGAGATCCACGTTTCCTTGCGCTCTTTTGTTTGTCTGTTGTTTAGCTCAGGTACACGAAGATGAATAATCCGAAGCTACTCGACTACAAGACTGTGAAGCATGATATATGGCGAAAGAGGTCGCTCATTTCTCTAAAGAGCATCCATCCTGAAATGAAAGATGTGCTGGAGAAAGGACCAATCGAGATCACCATGATACAGCACTAGCTAGGAGATCGTCCAGCTGCTGAGATCCCAAAGCCTCAAAGCGAATGGAACGCCGAGGACAGGAAGCGGAATCAGTTGGATTCCATTGCTCACGAGTTGATCCTGGCTTCTCTTCCAGAATCGCTGATGGAGGAAGCCCTCCAGTTTGACAATGCCAAGGGAGTATGGGATTATCTTGATAGTCTATGTCAAGAAACTGACGAAATGAAACGCAACAAATTGCAGGTTGCGGTGGACAAGTATGAGTCCTTCCAGATGCTGCCTGGAGAAACCATCAAGGAGATGGAGGCGAGATTCAACGCCATTGTCAACGAGCTTAAGTCACTGGACAGGACGTACTCAAATGAAGATCTTAATGCCAAGAGCCTGTCCAAAATGCCCAAGGAGGACTGGTTCGTGAAGACCACAGCACTGAAGGAGAAGGACCTGTCCAAGATGACTCCCAAGGAGTTATTTGCTCAGTTGCAGGCACATGAGTGGGATATCCAGATGGTGAACAAGAATGAGGCCATCAGGAACATGGGATCCCCCAGCGTTAAAGCTCAAGACGAAGCTTACTTCGTCAAGAAGGACTTCAAATGGAAGCACAAGAAGCCCCTCCATGCTGACAGACCTGCTGCCCAGCACAACCAGCAGAAAGAGATCCCAGCCACATCGGGATCTATCTCAAAAGATAGCGAGAGCTCCATCGCTGACCTTGAGCAGCAGATGAAACGTCTGGCTGTCCTTCTGGAGAAAGCCAAGTCAAAGCAGGGAGTATCTCTGAGCTCAACTGATGGAAAATTCGTCAAGAGAGCTCCCCGTGCTTGCTACCAGTGCCAATCCCCTGATCACTTAAAGTTTGAATGTCCACAGGTGGACAAAAATGAGCGGGAAAGGCTAAAGAAGCTCTTTGAAGAGCGCGCCTCCAAGGCCGTTGCCAAGGCTATGCTGACCAGGACTGAAGTGCCTGACATTCCTGACCATGACGACGGAGAGTATGAGTCAGATGAAGAGTCAGAAGAGGAAGCTCTACTGGCACTCATGGCAGCCTTTGGCGCAGAATCAGCTGAAGGAAGTGCTGACAGTGAAGAGGCACTTGCAGCTGATGATCAGGTACAATCATCAGCTTCCCCAATGCATATCATGCCTTCTATCAGTTTAGACGATTCTGAGTCGCGTTGCTCCGACTCAGAAGCTGTCACTATAGACATTCTTCAAAAAGAATTTTTAAAATTTTATGAAATAAAGAATGTCTTGGCCGGCGAAAATGCTTCGCTGAAAGATCAAATTTCTGTTTTGACCAAGGAGATTGAAAAATCGAGGTCAGTCAGTGAAGAGCTAGCCACTTTGAAAAAGACTCACTTTGAGTTGCTCCAAAATTTTCAAATTACAAAAACTGAGCGAGATAATTTTCACAATCTCGTTCTGGAGCAAGAAAATAGAATAAATTTTCTAAATAAAGGCTCAAAAGACTTGGAAGCAGCTCTAAGTCATTGGAGAAAGCCTTCTGATAAGTCCGGGTTGGGATTTACAAAAGATTTGAGCATAAATCAGCCCGAACAAATCAGTACTCATAAGGGTAAGGGCAAACTGGTAAATACATCAGCACCAGCTGGTAGTACCAGTCAGTCCCGTGTGGCTGATCAGCATAGGAACCATAAGTCCACATACATAGGTGAGTCATCAAGACAAAATCCTCAACTGGCAAGATCCTCTGCTGACAGGACGCCAGCATACCCGAAGAAGCAGACTAAGCCGAAATATTCTAAGGCAAGGAAGTCAGCGTCAGCTGCCAGTGGAATCCGACAGCCAGCACCAGCTATCCAGAGATTCCACGCCCAACCTTACAAGTATGCCAGTTGCCAGCATGCTTCCAAGGGATCCAAATCTCAGCGGAATACTGAGAGAAGGATATTTCCCGATAGGAGGAACACCTATCGGAGGCCTGAGCCCAATCAAAACCTTTTCTCAAGGGCTGGGAAGGCTAATCACCGTGGTCCACAATTCCAGAGACCACCAAGGCAACACAAGCGGTCGGAAAGAAATTTCCGACACCCTCGGAGGGAGAATACTTCCAGAGGAACCGCACACACAGCCACACCTTCCAAAAACAAATCCATGCATTATTTTAAAAGGAAGGGAAAGGCCACAAGTGATGTCAGTAAGGGTAACACCGAGCTGAAGATTACTCAAGTCTGGATTCCAAAAGGAATGATCCAGAGATCTAACCCTGCAGGACCCGCTGATGATCGGGGACCTAAATAATTTCATTTTCTTGCAGGAACAGGATCATGCAACACAGCTTCAGAGATCGAGCGAGTGGATCATAGATAGTGGTTGCTCGGCTCATATGACTGGTGAGGAGTTCCTATTTTCTGAGCTCACCAAGGTCAGAGGACCTCCAGTTATTTTTGGTGATAACTCCAAGGGCAGAGTTATTAGCAAGGGCTGCATCGAGAAGGACGATGTCAGAATTGTGAATGTATCCCTTGTCACCAATCTGAAGCACAACCTCCTGAGCATCAGTCAGCTGTGCGACAATGGTTATACCATTGTGTTTGACAAATCAGGGTGCCAGATCAAGAATGAAGAGTCTGGCGAGACCAAGCTGAAAGGTGTCAGGAAAGGAGGTCTCTATGTTGTTGACTGGCAAAGCGGGAAGACTGATACATGCTTTGTAGCCACCAGTTCCATGGAAACTAACTGGCTGTGGCACAAAAGGTTAAGTCATCTAAATTTCAAAACTATTAATTATCTAACCAAGCATGATCTTGTAGATGGTCTTCCCAAGGGCGGGTTCAAGAAGGAAGGAATTTGCAAAGCTTGCCAGCAAGGCAAACAAACTAGGAAGTCCTTCAAGAACCAGTCGCCAGTCTGCCCCAGTACCAGTCAGGTACTCGAGTTGTTACATATGGACCTGTTTGGACCAGTTACACCGCAAACCATTGGAGGAAGACGATATTCGCTGGTGGTAGTCGATGACTACTCGCGCTATACCTGGGTAAAGCTTCTCAGAACCAAGGATGAGGTAAAGATCATTCTTCCAGAATTGATCATCCAAGCTCAGAAACAGAGAGAAGCTATGGTGAAGCGAATTCGATCAGACAATGGGACTGAATTCTGCAACAGTCTGCTGATGGATTTTTGCGCGGAAGCCGGTATCAAGCATGAGAGATCTACTCCAAGGCAACCGCAGCAAAATGGACTGGCAGAACGTAGGAACAGGACGCTGAAAGAAGCGGTCCGGTCCATGCTGGCTGAGTCCGGCTTGGGACAGAGTTTCTGGGGAGAAGCGTTGGTGACTGCCTGCTACACTCAGAATAGAAGCGGGATCAACGACAGACTCCAGAAAACTCCCTACGAAGTGTATTTTGGTCGTAAGCCTTCTATAGCTCATCTTCGTGCATTCGGTTCACCATGTTATATCCATAATAATGGGAAGTCGAAGTTAAATGCTTTCTCGCCTAAAGCTGATGAGGGTGTGTTTGTCGGATATGGACATCCCTCTCACAAGGGCTATAGAGTATTTAACAAGACTACCCAGCTTGTGGAAATAACATGCAATGTTGTTTTTGATGAAGCTACTTTAGTGCGCAGGACCTTACGCCAACTGGCTGAAGATGTTCCTGAGGTCGAGGATGTCAGCGACCAGTTGGGCAGGAATTCTTCCGATGCTCAACCAACTGGTTCGACTAGACCTATGAATGGATCATCTTCTCAACCAGTTACCTCAGGTGCCCATCAGCAACCTGAGAGGGTCTGTGATGCAAATGACCTTGCTGAGACCTTACACTCAATCTCCCTGAGTGGATCTAGCAAAAATCAAGGGGGAATTCCGACTGGAATCTTTGAGCCAGAAGACAACGATGTACCAGCTGGAATGGAGGTACCAGCTGATGCTGACAACGTTGGTGAAGGTTCAGGAAGCCAGTCAGACAGTGGAGCTGATGAAGAAGTTCCACCTGGTGATCAACAACCAGTTGTAGTTCCAGTTCCGACTGGTGATGTTCAACCGCCAGTTATTCTTCCAGCTCCGACTGGTGGAAATGTGGAAGCACCAGTCGCCAGGACAGATGAACCTATTTCACAGCCGACACCAGCAGTCGCTGGTCCTCCCAAATGGCTGAGGGATCACCCATCCGATGCTATTCTCGGTGATCCGGAAGGTTCTGTCCAGACTCGACACGGCAGTGCGCTCCTGAGTTGTTTTATCTCTCAAATGGAACCTACTTCCATAGGAGTGGCGCTCGAATCTGCCGATTGGATCAATGCCATGCAAGAAGAGCTTGCAGAATTCACTCGCAATAACGTTTGGGACTTGGTGGAGAGACCATCACATCAGTCAGTGATTGGCACCAAGTGGGTTTTCAAGAACAAGCGAGATGAAACTGGCACTGTAGTCAGAAACAAAGCTCGGTTAGTCGCCAAAGGTTACAGGCAGTGTGAAGGGATCGATTTCGATGAGACCTTCGCACCAGTTGCCAGAATGGAGGCGATACGGCTGTTCCTTGCTTATGCAGCGTATCACGGCTTCACGGTGTTCCAGATGGACGTGAAAAGCGCCTTCTTGAATGGCGAGCTAAAAGAGGAGGTTTATGTCGAGCAACCTCCAGGCTTTGAAGTTGGCACCAAGGTGTACAAGCTGAGAAAGGCCCTGTATGGATTGAAACAGGCGCCCAGGGCTTGGTATGAAACGCTGTCACAATTCCTCACCAGCAATGGATTTCGGAAAGGAAAGATTGATAGGACTCTCTTTCTTCTCAAGGATGGTGGTGACATGCTAATGGTGCAGATCTATGTAGATGACATCATATTCGGATCAAGGAATATAACTCTCTGCGAGAAGTTTTCTCAACTGATGCAGACATCATTTCAGATGAGTATGATGGGCAAGTTAACATACTTCCTAGGACTCCAGGTCCAGCAGTCAGCTGATGGAATTTTTATCAGCCAGCGGAAGTATACGAAGGAGTTAATTCAGAAGTATTGCCCAGAGAAAACTAAGTCCCTCAGAATACCTATGAGCACCAGTTGTCAGATATTTCTTGATGAACAAGGTGAATCAGTTGATCCTACCGTCTACAGAGGTATTATTGGATCACTTCTCTATCTCACAGCCAGCAGACCCGACATTTCGTACTCAGTCGGAGTGTGTGCCAGATTTCAAGCCAATCCGAAAAGGTCACACATGGAAGCTGCAAAGAGGATAGTGAAATATCTGAAGGGGACTGAATCTCTTGGAATATGGTATCCCAGAAGTGATGAGCTTACACTCATTGGATATTCAGATTCAGACTTCGCTGGATGCCGTATAGATCGAAAGAGTACCAGTGGTACATGTCAGTTTTTAGGACACAAGCTAATCAGCTGGTTTAGCAAGAAGCAGCATTCAGTTGCTACTTCTACCACTGAGGCTGAATATGTTGCCGCTGCCAGTTGTTGTGCTCAAATTATTTGGATCAAGCAACAACTGGAGGATTATGAGGTGGACACTAGCTGTGTACCCATCTATTGCGACAACAACAGCGCTATGTGCATCACGAAGAATCCGGTTCATCACTCTAGAACCAAGCACATAGATATTCGACATCACTTCATTCGTGATCATGTCGAAAAGAAGGATGTCAGCGTGGACTACATCAGAACTGAAGATCAACTGGCTGACATCTTCACTAAACCTCTGCCAGAAGCAAGATTCAAGGAGTTGTGCATCAAACTCGGTCTTCTGGAGATTGATGCGTGTTCTAATGATGAGGAAGAATGAGTCCCAGCTCTCATTCTGTTCTTGATCTTCTGGAGGACGCTGATTACGACTAAGTCCAAGCTCTTAGTTGTTTTTATTTCAGTGGTATCTCAAGCTCACTGATGGTACCTACTGGCGGAATTTATCCCTCAAATGTCTAAGGAAATGAGTCCCAGCTCTCATTCCGAAGTTGCCAGCGCAAACCATCAGTTGACATAGAATTGGGTCCCAGCTCCCAATTCCAAATGATGATGAGGAGTGGATTTCTTGAAGAGAAGATTATGCGGGTTAAATTGAGTCTCAGCTCTCAATTTTCCATCTTTCAAGTTGTCAGCAGACAACTGGCGAAGTACCAGTTGCCAACTGATAAAGAGGCCAACCAGTTAGGGGGAAGTATGCGACTGGCATATGCTACTGATGACCAGTCATGCCAGCTGTCGCAGAAAAGGCGGGATTGTTCAAATCCGACTAGCGTGTACATCTCTCAGAATTTAATGCGGCATTTAATGCCACATTTAATGTGCACAGTGTCTGCGCAGTCCGACGTTTGGATGCCACCAATCGCTGCGTGCCACGTCAGCTCCACGGCGTAGCTCACGTCAGCACGACCGCGCACGTCGCACAGGGAACCGGGCCTGCTGATGACCGTCGATCCTCGCTTGCTGAGCGTTGATTCTGGACGTCTGATCCTGCATGGCCCTTCGTATAAATACCCGATCCCTTCCTTCGGGTTAACCTTTATGTTTCCCTACTTTCAGTACCCTACTTTCAAAATTCTCTCATCTTCCCTTGAGATTTTCTGAAACTTGAATATTTCTGAAGTCATGGCATCATCTTCTCGACCTACAGCTGATAACCCTCCATCTACATCTACATCATCCTCATCTGGTTCACCAGACCTACCCCTCGCTGAAGCCCATATGCCAACATATACTGGCATAGTGAAGATCGAGGATATCGATTACACATATCCATTCGCCCGACTGGTTCAGTTGAACAGGCCGGCGACCAGGAGACAGCTCTCAAACGCGCAGATTAGGACTGCACAGGTTCAGAAGGAGAAGATTCTGAACGCGAAGCTAGCCCTAAAGCATCATGGGCCAGAGCTGATGGAGATGGTCGACCGCGAGCAGCTCCGCCAGTACCTCACGGCGACCCCCAGCACTTTCCATCCACACATGGTAGCCGAGTTCTACGCTCGGGCCGTGATTGCTGACGACAGGAAGTCGTTCACTACTTCGGTGTTCGGCCACCTGATCACCGTCACCGCCGAATAACTCGCCAATCTCTTCGGGCTGAGGAATGAAGGAGAGGACGTGGCCACGTATCATCAGGATGATACGGTGGAATTCCGGAAGAGGTGGGCGCAATGGAAGAAGCCAGAAGTCACCGTCTTCCGGACTGGCATGAAGAAGTCCGAGATGGAGGAGTACTGGCAGATGGTGTGCGATATTGTGGTTCGCATGCTACAATGCGAGGTCGGCTCGTACGCCGAGTTAAGCCTGCGCAAGTTTTCGGTGATGTGTGCCCTAGTTGATGGAGTTGAGGGCAACTGGGCCGAATTTTTCTTTGGCCGGTTGCTGGAGAATGTGGCGCGGAACACCTCCGTGCCAACTGAAGGGAAATTTGCCCACGTAGTCTCGTTCGGGCTGCGGATCAGCCACATCCTGGAGATGGAACTGGGTGATGGCGTGGACCAGGGGGAACAGCTGGTTGGTTCAGACTTCATACCAGCCACAAAGGTGAAGCTACCCCGCCCAGATTACAAGAAGCCACGAAGGCTGAAAGGAAAGTCAGCAGTGGACCCTGCTGAGGTCGTTTCTGAGGAGGACTCAGAAGACCAAGGAGAGCAAGTGCTAGCTGTGGCTCTCCCACTGACTGATGAGGCTAGGGCTCAGTTGAAGAGGAAGCAAGAGACGGAGTCTCTCTTTGAAACCATGGAAGGCGCAGTGGCTGAGGCGACTGGTATTCACCCAAGGGACGTACAACTGGTACCAGTCACCAAGAAGCCTACCCACAAGAAGCCTAAGACTTCCCAGCACCAGCAGCCACCGTCAGCTGTTGCATACGACCCTGAGTCTGGGAAGATCTCCATTCCAGTCAAGAAGTCCGTCTTGGGACTGACTGAGGAAGAGACGCTGGAGAGGATGACTCGCAAGAGGAAGCAAATCCAGACCAGAGCTCAGAAGCTGGTGGAGCAGGCGAAGAAGGAGCAGCAAGCCTCCATAGTCAGGAAGAAGCAGGCCCAGGTAAGGCTGAAGGCCTTGGCCAACCAGCGTAAACGAGAGGCTGAGCTGGCAGCCCGCGATGAAGCCTATGCAAAGGTGCAGGCTGAGCATGAGGCCAGGCGTCAGGCGCAACTGGCGGAGCAGGTGCACCAGGTGGCCAAAGGCAAGTGGGAAGTTGGCCCAACCACAAGTGCAAGGCCACCAGCACCAGCTCCAGGCGAGATCTTATCTGAAGAAACCTTTGAACGCCTGCTGGTGATGGGTGCTGACGAAGACATTATGTCTATCGTAGACCAGTACCAGGAGGAAGAGGAAGCTACTGATGTCCCTCCACCCGTGCAAGGGGGTGGTGGAGGTGACGACGTCCCACTGGCTGCGCAAGGGGAAGCCAGTGGAGGAACTGCAAAAGACCCACTGGCCGCGCAAGGGGGTGCCAGTGGAGGAGAAGAAGAGCGGGCGACCACCCCGGTACAACTGGTGAGCTTCTCGGATGTCAGTTCAGACTCCGAGGATGCAGAGGAACCAAGGGCTGAAGAGCCGGAGCAGGAGCCAGCTGAGGAGGTGGTATCTTACTCAATGGTGCAGAGGATGGAGCCAAGGGATCTGTTCCCAGACATTGATGATAAGGCTCGTCGTCCTGCCAGTCGCCCCCGATCTACAGATGCCTCGACATCAACTTCCGGGCGACCAGCAACATCCTCTACACCACCAGCTAGACGTGCACGAACTGAAAGGCACCCTTATATGCTCTGCATCCAAGAGCATCAACTGGTTGATGAAGATGCCTTCCAGGCTCAAGTGACAGGGGTGCACCGGTGGGAGCAGCGCGGGGAGATGGCATTTTATAATTCAAGAGTGCCAGAGCCATCTGCATTCAACATCATACCCTTCAGCGGACTCCCCCACCAGTCGGTATATGCATCGAGGATCTCTGACTGGTGCCTGCCCCTGCAGCCAGTGGAATATTACAATTCCACCCTCTATGAATATGCGGAGAACATCACGGCTGAGGTGGAGAATGCCGTCAATGACGAGATGATATCCAGCTACTGACGTCTCTGGAGGGTGGATCCGGACCTATGTCTGGAGTTCCGAAGGTGGCGGATTTTTGATCGATGCCAGCGCCTGCTGACTGTGGAGAAGCGGGCGGTTCTCTATGCCAGGCTGGGTCTTGGCTACTGGAGAGCGGAGGAGGAGTGGGCTAATGCTTTCATGGGCATTGATCCTGAATGCCCCCAGCAGTTGTCTACAAGGAGGATCAAGCGCCGCTTGCTCAAAATTGCTGAGTATAGGCAGCTGACTGGAAGCTCCGGCCTCCCGCCACTGAAAAAGGTCAAGTTACCTTTCCTCCAGTTCCGAGTCACCAGTCGGGGGTACCAGCTGACGTACGCGCTCCGATGCCTCAAAGTGCTGGTTACCCTCCCGAGGATCCCTCCCTACCATGCAATACTGTTCGACATGGCTGCCAGCGCTCTGCTGGTAGACCACATTGTGGAGGAGGATCCCTCTCGTGGTTTGTGGCTGACCCTTGCCGTCCCTCCTGTTCCTATTATCTCGGGCGATCTCGTCCCTGATTCTATGGACTGGCAAGTGGTGGATTTCACAGCCCCACCCATTTCTGAACAAGTCCAGCCAGCTCCAGCCGCAGTGCCAGTGGTGGAATCAGCTGAGGAGCCAGCTGAAGTACAAGTAGAGGAGTCAGCAGCAGCTGATGTACCAGCAGAGGCACCAGCAGCAGCTGCAGTGCCAGCGGAGGAGCCAACCCCGATGGAGATATCAGCTGCATCTGAACCAGCAGCGGCTCCTTCCGCAACTGATGTACCCTCCTCTTCCCTTGAAGTATCAGCACAGCCAATCTCCGAGATCCATCCCCCTGCGCAGCTTCTTGCAATCATTGATGCCAGGATGGACCAGCGCTTCGCCAGCTTCCGAACCGAGATGACTCAACAGATGGAGTCAGTCACCGCTGGAGTGTCCTCCTTTTTGGCGCGGATCCAAGAGGGGGAAAGTGCGCGAGCACGGGCTGAGGCTGAGAGAGTTCGCCTTGCTGAAGAAGAGAGGAGGATTGCTGCTGAGGAAAGGGAGAAGAGCAGACAAGATATGGCAGCGCTCACTGAGATCCTGAGGTCCTTAACCAGCAGAACTCAATCACCAGGATCATCTTCTCAGCCATAGTCTAGCTTCTTCATTTTGTTGTAAGTAAATGCTTATCAGCTAGATTAGTCAGTTATCCTTCCTGTACATGTAATGCTACATCATTAATGGATTGGTTACTGACATGTTGATGACAATTCCTCATTGTCCAACAAATTGTCTAAGTATTTACTTACCAGCTGAACTTACACTTCCAGTGTAATCAGCACCAGCACTCGTATCACACACTTTAAATCTTTTGTTCTGATCTCAACTTTCATATTTTAAACGAGCAATATCTCTCCTGGTTTGAGGGGGAAGATTTTTAGTTAGAGCTGATGTGAGGAAGTATTTTCTTGGGTTTAGATCTGATAGGCTTATTTGTAAAACCCTGAAATCTTCTGTAACTTTCCTCATCAGCT
>JAPKLW010005303.1:1007-21632 GCA_026898455.1 Plectranthus barbatus
ACCACTTGAAACATGACTGTCCGAAAGTCAGCAGAGAAGAAAGGGAGCGGCTGAAACAAAGATTTGAAAGACGTGCAGGCAATGCAGTCAAAAGAGCGCTCCTAACCAGGACAGAAACTCAGGACATTCCTGAAAATGATGAGTAATATTATCTATCCTCAGAGGAAGAAGATGAAGAAGCCATGCTAGTTCTGATGGCAGACGTCGTGGAAGATCAATTTGCTGATGCAGATGCTGATCAGAATGCTGAAACGGCTCTAGCAGCCGAGAACACCGAGGTAATTTCAATAAACATCCCTAGATTTGTAACCTTTGATGATTGCGAGAATTTCACTTTAGATTCTGAGGAAGACTATCTCATGAAGCTAAGTGAAGAATTCTCTAAAATGTACGAAATTAAAAACGTCATTGTAGGAGAAAACACCTCACTAAAGTTAGAAGTTTCAAATTTGACCAAGGAAGTCGAAAGACTAAGGTCTGCAAGTGAGGAACTTACAAAAATGAAAGCTGAATTTTCAATACTTTCTGAAAATTTCAAAATTCTTGAAAAAGAGAACATTTTGCTGAAAAATAAACCAAAAGAAAATTGCATTTGTACTTACACGACCAGTCAAGCTGTTTTGAATGCCGCAATTAATCAACAAAAGCACCACAAAGATAGAGCTGGCGTTGGTTTTGATCACTATAATAAAGGAGAATCGTCTAAGCAGAAGACTATTCAGTTTGTCTCTGCTGGAAAATTCATCCTTGGAGAAAAACTGAAAGAAAAGGAATCTGCTGAAACACTCATTAGCGAATCTGTAAAATCTCAGCAGAATGCTAGGACATCCGCTAGGGAACCTCAGCAGAGGTACGATATATCCCAGCAGACTCCTAGAATATATGCTAGGGAAACACAGCAGAGATACGTTATACCTCAGCAGAATGCTCGAATGTATGCTATGAAACCTCAACAGAGGAATAATAAATTCAAGCAGAACACGAGAATATATGCTTCGCAACCAAGATCAGCAGAGTTTAGAAGGATTGCCGAGCAGTATGCATCTACTGCCAGGACAGCAAAATCTTCATTTCATACAAGCAAGCATGTCTATTATAATACTGTAAAGCCCCCTCATAATGCATATACACCACGTAGGCAGAACACCTATGTAAGGCCTAAGTCCAAAACAAACTTTTTCAAAAGGACAATGAAGGCACAACACACTACCACACCTCATCCTCAATCTAAGTATGCAAGATTTACTTATCCTAAGGTAGAGAAAGGTATAAAGAGTGATGTCAAGAAGAAAATTTTGAAGGTCACTCAGATGTGGGTTCCAAAAGGAAAGATGACGCTTGCTAATCCCACAGGACCCGAGACTAAACGGGTACCTAAATCATTCTCTTAATTGTCTTGCAGAAGCAGAATCCAAGAGTGAAGGAGTCAAGATCTCCAGATGAATGGATTCTTGATAGCGGCTGCTCAGGACACATGACTGGACGAGCAGACTTATTCTCAGATTTACAAAGCGTCTATGGATCCTCAGTTATTTTTGGTGATAACAGCAGAGGAAGAGTCATTGGAAGAGGATGTGTAGAACAAGATGGAATTCGAATTGTTAATGCTGCTCTTGTTTCGAACCTCAAACATAACTTAATGAGCATAAGCCAGTTATGTGAAAATGAATATAATGTTTATTTCATTAACTCTGGCTGTGATATTGTTGATAAGGTTACAGGTGAAGTGAAGCTTAGAGGCATCCGCAAGGGAGGCCTATATGTGGTCGATTGGCAAAGTGGCCAACAGGACTCATGCTTCGTGGCATTTAACAAAGAGGAAACAAATTGGCTATGGCATAAAAGATTAAATCACTTGAACTTCAAGACGATCAATCATATAGCCAAACACAAGCTGGTCAAAGGACTACCTGCTGAATCTTTCCGAAAGGAAGGAGTGTGCAAAGCTTGTCAACAAGGCAAACAAACAAAGGCATCCTTCAAATCAAATCCAGAAAGGGATACCTCAGGGAGAATTCTCGAACTCCTACACATGGATCTGTTTGGTCCTGTCACACCACCCACAGTCAATAAGAAAATATATACACTTGTGGTTGTTGACGACTTCTCCAGGTATACGTGGGTACAACTATTAAAGACTAAAGACGAAGTAAAAACCCTGCTACCTGAGCTGATCCTCAAAGAGCAGAACAACAAGGAAGTTACAGTTAAAAGGATTAGATCAGATAATGGAACGGAATTCTGTAATGGAATTCTAATGGACTTTTGTGCGGAGGCTGGAATTCATCATGAGAAGTCCACTGCTAGAACCCCACAGCAAAATGGGTTAGCAGAACGAAGAAGCAGAACATTGAAGGAAGCAGCACGGTCCATGCTTGCTGATTCTGGACTCAGCGGAAAGTACTGGGGAGAAGCTATCATGACTGTTTGCTACACTTAGAACAAGAGTGCGGTTAATGGCAGATTCAACAAAACCCCTTATGAAGTGTATAATGGTCGTAAGCCTTCTATTAAACACTTTCGTACTTTCGGTTCAACATGTTATATCCATAACAATGGGAAGTCTAAGCTTAACACTTTTTCGCCTAAGTCTGATGAAGGTGTTTTCCTAGGATATGGATACCCTTCTCACAAAGGTTATAGAGTGTTAAACAAGACAACTCGACTTGTGGAAATAACATGTAATGTTATTTGTGATGAGTCTACTTTAGTGCGCAGGGCTGACAAAGAACAGAGGAATGATAATCATGAGACCAATGATATCCATGATTAATCTCTTCAAAAATCTTTTGAAAATATGAGTATTGATCCGATTAGGTCTACGACTGATGTCAATCCAGAAACTTCGCACTCAGCAGGTGACCAGACTGCTGACCAGGCCGGTGATGCTAATGATCATGCTGAGGCCCCATCCTCCATATATCTAAATGAGAATTTAGATGTTGCTGGTGCACTTGACGATCGAGAGGATGAAGAATCTACCGAAGATCTTAGCAGAGTTGCTGAGAATCCAATCCTGGAGGAACCTGCTGCTGGAGCTCCAACCGTTGCCATACCTGCTCATGCCAATCCTATTCATGAAGATCCAGAAGCAGATGAAGAAGGAGTACCAGTTGTTCCCGTTGCTGAACCCCAGGAGAATGCAGTAGAAGCTAATCAAAATAATACTCATCAAGAAGGAGAACCAGATGCTGAAATTCCAGGACGTATCAGACCGTCATGGCTATGAGCACATCCTTTAGACAGTGTTCTTGGAAGCGTAAATGACCCTATCCTAACCAGACAAGGGAACGGCTATGCCATGCTAGCCTGTTACATATCTAATGAAGAACCCAAGAAAGTAGAAGAAGCACTGCTAGATGCAGATTGGGTGAATGCCATGCAAGAGGAGCTTGCAGAGTTCACACGCAACAATGTGTGGGAACTAGTCGACAGACCAGAACATCAAAGTGTGATAGGCACTAAGTGGGTGTTCAAAAACAAGAAAGATGAATCAGGTGCTGTAGTAAGGAACAAGGCGCGTCTTGTGGCCAAAGGGTATAGACAATGTGAAGGAATAGATTATGATGAAACCTTCACCCCAGTAGCAAGACTAGAGGCTATCCGTCTGTTCTAGGCGTATGCTGCCTACCATGAGTTTGATGTGATGCAGATGGACGTGAAAAGCGCCTTCCTTAATGACGAGCTCAAGGTAATCAAGTCTACAGGCTCAAGAAGGCACTATATGGTCTGAAGCAGGCACCACGAGCCTGGTATGGAACTTTGTCCAAGTTTTTATTGAATAATGGATTTCAGAAAGGGAGGATAGATCAAACTCTCTTTCGCATTAAAGATGGAGACAGCATTATGCTAGTTCAAATTTATGTTGACGACATAATCTTTGGATCAAAGAATCAAGATCTATGTGATAGATTCTCTGATCTCATGACTAGCCATTTCCAAATGAGCATGATGGGAAAGATGTCCTATTTTCTTGGACTACAAGTTCATCAATCCAAAGAAGGAATATTCATCCATCAGAAGAAGTATGCTTGTGACTTAATCGCCAAATATTGTCCGGAGAAGACCAAGAGTTTGCGCATACCTATCAGCACAACATGCATTGCTGCTCTTGAAAAAGAAGGAGATGATATGAATCCTACTCTTTACAGAGGGATCATAGGTTCACTACTATATCTCACCGCTAGCAGACCAGATATCTCGTATGCCGTGGGATTGTGTGCCAGATATCAAGCCAAGCCTAAGAAGGTTCACTTTGACACTGCCAAAAGAATTGTTCGCTATCTGAAGTGTACATAAGGATTAGGAATTTGGTGTCCCAGAGAAGATGGTCTAGCTCTGAGTGGATATTCAGATTCTGATTTTGGAGGATGTAAGATCGACAGGAAAAGCACTAGCGGCACATGTCAGTTTCTGGGACACAAGCTCATTAGCTGGTTCAGCAAAAGCAGCACTCTGTTGCTATCTCCACCACTGAAGCAGAATATGTAGCTGCTGCTAGTTGTTGCTCACAAATTCTATGGATAAAGCAACAATTACAAGATTATGAGATTTCTCCTGAATGTGTACCCATCTATTGAGACAACAATAGTGCCATGTGCATCACAAAGAATCCTGTTCATCACTCTCGGACCAAGCATATTGATATTCGTCATCATTTCATACGAGACCATCAAGAGAAGAGAGATATCGATGTTCGCTATATATGCACCGAAGATCAAATAGCAGACATATTTACAAAGCCTCTGTCAGAAACCAGATTTAAAGAGTTATGCTTGAAACTGGGATTGATGGAATTAGACACAGATGTGGATGAATGAGTCCTAGCTCTCATTCTTTCTATAAGGATATCCTCGCAATTTGGTTGATAATTATTATATTCTGATTGCTATGTCTTCGATCTGTTGAAGATATCTTGACATTACTACACAACAAAATGCTGAACAATGTCATGAAAATAGTTGAAAAGAAGGAATCTAAAATCAGCATATTCATTCAACAGAAGGATTACAGACTTCGAAGTCTATCAGATACATCCAACTCTACACCATCGGGTGCTACAAATCTAACAATATTTTTGTGGACACAAAAGGAAGGAGAGCTCAGAGCATTCTTCAACCACAGTTAGGGAAGTGAGCTCTCAAAGGATAAAAGTCAAATCCCATCAAAGGGATACCTTCAGAAGCAAGATGAGGGAACGTTTGCTCAAGCAACCAACTTAGCTGCATGGCAGTTGGCAGAGGAAACTGAGGAAAGAGATCGATACATCTCTTCACTCCATCAAAGAAGAATTCCGCCCAATCAACGTCCTTCATCTCTGCATCAATGGCCATCATGGCCCTCCAAATCCTTGGGTTGAACACATAATTGTCAGCAGGAACTCCAAAGGTGACATTGCTAACAATGTCATAAATGACTCTGTACTCCTCCTTCAACTCCAAACATGATGGAGTTGGTGAAAAGTCACAGTTGTCGGACTGCCTCCATTTATTCCAGAAGCCAAACTCTGGAGCAGTCAAGTGGCGGAAGACATCCATGACACGAGTAGGACCCCGAGGAAGGCCAAACTTTTGAGAGAAGAAGGCCGGAGTCCAGCAAACTACTTCATTATCAAAGCAACTCCAAATAGCATCATCATCGGTTTTACACCTGAAGATAAAGCTTTGAAGAGCTCGTTTCTGATAACGTGTCGGCATCGTAGTCAGAAACTGGGTCAGGCAACTCTCATGAAGCGCTCCCATAACGAAGTTGGCAACACGACAGTTGTTACCATATTCAAAATACAACCCTGATCCATGAAGAATCTGGTTGCGAGTGACAGGCAAATCACTTGGAGCAATGGTAATACGATGCATTTTGAAACTAGTAAAGGAGGAAATGCTATGCAAAATGGAGTGGAAAAGATGAAGTTCCAGTATACAAGTGAGTCGTTCTTTATAGCAAGATCATGGCTCTATCCATAGTGGGAACACTCTCCCAAAAGTGTCCTGTCAAATGAATTCAAAACTCAGAGGAGCGGAAGTCGAGGAGTCTCGACAAAGGGGGAAACGCCACCTGTCTTAATAAGACTACTTACGGCAAGTCGACCTACCTAAGTATTCTGGCGTTCTCTTCCACGAGTGTTTAAAGAAGACACCAAAGGATATCCCAAATCCTTTGATTAAGACAGAAATCTGCCGTCTTAAATGATAGCACTTGATGACCTTGAGTGGAAAATAGTAGCT
Source organism: Plectranthus barbatus (assembly GCA_026898455.1). Classification (NCBI taxonomy): domain Eukaryota; kingdom Viridiplantae; phylum Streptophyta; class Magnoliopsida; order Lamiales; family Lamiaceae; genus Plectranthus; species Plectranthus barbatus. Next base: position 7,232 of record JAPKLW010005303.1, read on the forward strand.
CACATCAGACACAGGAAGGTTGCTGCAGACACTCAAATCACTCGAAAGGCAGCTTGCTGAGACTATGACGCAAGCATATCAGAAACAAAGTATCAGAAGAGACGTTATTTCTATCTTGGATTTCTTGAAGACATCGTTACTTATTCTGGAAGATGATTACATCTGCTGAAGATTATTCATCATAGTTCTCTGCTAATATTGAACATGCCGAGCAGAAATTGGTTGAAAATTCCGTTAATAAATGACAGACAACAAAACATAGTTGTGCAGTCTTTCTTATATCTTTTCATTCAAAAGAAAAGAGGAGGATTACAAACAACAAGATCGCTATTCTAGGAGGAAGAAGGTCTAAAAGGGAAGAAGTCCGTATTTACAAGATTCGTTGGTTCTTCTGCTATCAGAGGAAAACTCTGCTCCAACAGCCAACTAAATTGCATTCCATTCAGCAGAGGCACTGCCGGATAATACTGGACACAATCTCGAACGCCGTTGTAGATATATTTCGCCCAGTCTACCTCAGCTCCATCGTCAATGGACATCATGATTTGCCACGTTTCTTTTGAGAAGAAAGTGTCATCACAGTCCTCCCCCATCAACATATTATTAGCAATACGAAAGAGCACCCAATAAGGAGTGCGCAGATCGTATGCTGAGACATACAAGGAAAATTCAGACGAAGGCGTTCGTCTCTATCTCTGCCACGCGGACCATTCAGGAGCAATATCCGTCACACGGTGATCGAAGACAGACCCAGGATCTCTGGGAAGGCCGAATCGACGAGAAAAGACGTCCGGTGACCAATAGATGAGTTTGCCGCGGAAGAAACCGTAAATTCCATCTCCCTCCACAGAACAGTCTTCGATGAATTCTCGAAGAACATCGCCTTGGAAACGTCTGGGAGTAGCAGTAACGAATTGAGTCAACCCACTGCGATTCAACTTCGACATGACGATCTCTGCCACTCTCGGATTGTTATCGTACAAAGAGTTCAAACCAGCCTCATGAAGAATCTGGTTTCGGCGCAATTCCAAGGATTGACCAGGAGAATCCATTTTCTTGAAGATCTTCTGGAAGAGACAAAAGGAGAATACTCAGAAAAAGAGCTTCTGTGATGACAAAGATACACACAAGAAGGACATTTATAGGGGAAGAGTCATAACTCTGTTCACAAAAATCGATTCGTTTCGATTCAGAGTTAATGATTATCTGATACATATCGAATAGAAAGACGACACGTCAGATCAGTCAAAGTATTTTTTTAAAAAGTAAACGACGCTTGGAGAAAAGCTTACACTAAAGATCGACGTTTCATCTGCTAAGAGTTGAGACTCTGCTAGAGATGAAGACTCTGCTAAGAGAAGAAGTATCTGCTAGAGATGAAGACTCTGCTAAGAGAAGAAGTATCTGCTAGAGATGAAGACTCTGCTAGCAATGAGGACTCTGCTAGCAAATAAGAACTCTGCTGAAAAGTAAGATCTATGCTAGACGATGGATGCTCTGCTAACTACTCTGCTAAATGATGGATACTTTGCTAGATAACGAAAGCTCTACTAACTACTTTCTAAAGCGGTATCTGCTACGCTTTCAGCAGAACATGTATCCTTGCTACCAATCAGCAATCTGCTACATTATTAGCAGAAGAATACACAGCAGAATTACTACATATTTGATTATCGAGGATATTATCAAGCAAATGTTTGATATCGAGCGCACATATATATGGGATTGTCTAAATCAAAACATAGACATCATTTTATATATAGTTCAACAAAAATATCTACATGAACAGAGGATTCAACCAAATCAGAAAGGTGACATAGGCACAAAAGGATAAAAATCTATTCCTCGAAGGTTCGAGGGACCTAGAGTGAGATCGGTAAATCTCTGTTCTAACAGCCAACTTAGCGGCATTTCATAAGGAAGGTGCAGTTGAGGGAACTGCTGCACACTCTGTCGGACCCTTTGGAAGATGAACGCTGCCCAGTCAACCTCTGCCCGATCATCAACCGCCATCATGACCTTCCAGACTTCACGAGAGAAGATCATATCATCCGGATTCACTCCCACCAACATTCCACAGACTATCTCGAAGAGAACTTGATAGCGAGTCTGCAATCCGTATGCTGATGGGGTAGGCGAAAACTCAAGATCAGAAGAACGCCTCCATCTCATCCAGGAAGTCCACTCTGGAGTGATTTCATTGTTGCGGTAATCCATCACAGAAATTGGACCCCTCGGTAAGCCGAACTCCGAAGCAAAAGTGTCCACCGTCCATCTCACCAACTGATTCCTGAAGACACCTACGATGGAGTCTCCAATGGGCTGACTTTGTCGGACGAAGAACTGAAGATGTTCTCTATGAAACGCATGAGGCGTCAAAGAGATGAACTTAGCCACACCACAAGCATGAAGACTGGACATGATCCATTCTGCTATGTGGTACTCTGTTTCATATTCCTCATACAGACCAGAATCACAGAGAATTCTATGGCGCGGAACGAAGAAAGGTTGAGTCTGTTCCTTATCTTTGTATTAGTGAATTTTGTGAGAAGAAGAACAAGAGTTGCAAAAATTCGTATCAAATGTATCGCCTGCTTATGCTATTTAAAGAAGAGCCATTGGTAACTGCTCACCTAAGAAGTTGAAGGGTCGCTGAGTAGGAGTGAAGTAGCTCATTAATAAAAAGGTCAAATCGGAAGAGATTATGATCATGCATGAAAAGCAATGCCGGAGATTATTATGATGATACCATGAAATACGTGGTAGCATCTGCTTGATTTTATCCATCTTGGCTGCTGAAAAATCTCAAATCAGACGTGGGACGTTTGCTTTTCAATATGGAGAAGCATTTAATGCATCCAGACGACGGCGACAAATCAGATTGTGCCACGTCATCCACACTCAAGCTACGAAGGACGTGGTTATACTCACGATCTGCCTCTCAACCCCAACCATTGATTGAATTTAAAGTGCTTTCAATCCTCGTCGTCAATTTCTCCTCGTACTCCAAAATCTTCTACACCATAATTAGATTTCAAATCCCCACCAATCTTCAGAAACCCTTCACCTCCGTCCTTGCAAAACCCTCTCAAACTTCCCAGAAAAATTACTCAACCATGACTTCAAATCCATATTCTTCAACCTCATCACACAAAGACACAAATCCCGAATCTTCATCTTTAGAAAACCTAGACACAACTCGATTTCAACAGCCCACATTCATCTATCCAGCCACCACTTGCTCGCCCCTGCATGTTAGACATGCACCCGAGTTCACCGGTATTGAGAAGAAAGAGGACATTGATGAGTCCATTCCATACGGCACATTGGTAACCATGGCCAGACAGAAGAAGTTGTCCAATCATTCGGCGGAACGGAGACGAGTGGCCCAGATCATGAAAGACAGGGTTCTGTACATGCCACTCGCCAACAAAAACTTTCCCAAATGGATTTTAAATCTTCTTGATTCCGAACTGCTAGTAAGGTATCTCACTGCTGAACCTGATCAATTTCATCCGCATATGGTTGCTGAATTTTATGCTAGAGCTGTTATGAGTGATGATCAGAAGTCATTCAAGACATGTGTATATGGGAATATTGTAGAAGTGAATGCTGATCTGCTTTCCCGTACTTTTGGACTTCGAAACTATGGAACCAAAATCTCTCAGTATAAGGTGAATGATATAGCCAAAATGGAGAGACGATGGAACCTTTGGAAGAAGTCAGGAGAAAAAAGGCAACCTAGTACGTTTAAGGTTAACACCTCGATCAACACCTTGACAGAGGAATACAAACTCCTTGCCGAAATTGTGATAAAAATGCTCCAGTGCGATGCTGGTTCATACACGGAGCTCTCAGCCAAGAAGTATGCCGTGATGATGGCATTAAACGACAATGTTAAGGGTAATTGGGCTGAGTTCATATTTGAACGATGGGCAGAGCATACTAAGAAAAATGCTCATATGGAGATCGATGGAACATTCTCCTCGAATGTAAACTTTGGGCTGAGGATTAGTAAATTCTTGGAGATTCTGTTTACCAACACAGGCGTGGATCGTGGAGTTGCACTCCTTTCCACAGACTACATTCCTGTCACTAGACACAAGCCTAAGCCGATCAATATCAGAAATCCTCGAAGGTTAAAAGGGAAGTCTAATGTAGACAAGAATAAACCTACATCTCCAGAGGAACCAGATGAAGCTAGTCTAGCAACACCCACACTTCAACACTCATTCCCATAACCGAAGAAGAATTAGCAGTGTTGAAGAGGAATGCAGAAACAGATCATTGTTTCAAAAACCTTGAGGAAATTGAGAAGTTAGGAAGCTTATCAGTTGATCAGATCAACGACATCATGACCTCAAAGGAAGCAGAACAGATTCCAACCACTCTTGGAGCACAGGCACTACCTATTCAACCAAACAAGAGAACCGCAACAACTCCTCCTGTGACTAAGGCAAAGAAGAAGACCAGGAGAAAGTTGGAACTACTTACAGATATGGAAGCATTAGAGAAAGCAGAAGCAGAAAATAAGAGTGCTACAGCTGCTGGAGGAATTGATACAGCAGAAAAGGATTCTACGGAGAATGTTACTGAGGACACCACTGATCCAGATTACATCCCTAAGTCTCTCAGGATTGCAGAAGAACGCAGTCAGGAAACAAGAAAAGCAAAGAGGAGACGCATAGCTACTCTAAAGGAAATCGAGAAGCAAGATTACCAAAAGTTCATCAGTAACTTGACATTCGAAGGCAGAGACAGGAACTTCGAACGAGTCAAATCCGCTGTTGAAGAATTTATGGCCCAGAAAAGAGCTGCTAAAGAAGCTAGCAAAGAGGTCAGTGCTAGCAGAGGAGTCGAGGCTAGCATAGTAAATGAGACATCAACAGAGCATATGAATCATCCATTAGCAGAAAGGCATGATGCTGGAGAAAATCAAATTCCAGCAGAGAATGAAGAAATAGCAGATACTTCAGCAGATGCTATCATAAGGAATGCTACAGAAGATTCGGCTGCTGACCTTCTTCATCTAACAGAAGAAGCTGCGAAGAAAGGAAAAGGGAAGGCTGATTCAGCAGAAGAATCAATTCTCAATCAGTCACCTGATCAGCAGATTAACATTGAAGTAGAAGAATTATCAGATACAGAATTCACAAAAAGGCTGGAATCTGGAGCATTCAATGAAACTCACTACCCACGGGAAAAGTTTCGCAGAAGAAATGATGCAGAATCTAGTGAGATTCGAAATGTTGAAGATCAAGTCGAATCACTCATCAATCCTGGTTCAGCGAAAGGAAAACCAGACGAAAATATGTTAGCAGAACTGCCGGTGCAGACACCCCTAGCAGAACATCCGAAGTAAACACTCGTTGGTAATCAATCTGCTAACACATTAGAAGAGCAATTAGGTGCTGAAACGCCTCAACTAGAAGAAAATGATTCTCACCTCACTGAACCTGAATCATCTTGCATCTCTGAATCTGACTCCGATGGAGAAGCTGAAGAAATTTACAATGCAAAGTTCTTGAGGAAAGAAACCACAGGATCAGAGGCTATTCTTCGAGTACCCCTCAATGGGCTGCCAGGACGTCGCTATGGACTCCGAAGAATTAGTCAATAGTGTGCAAAGGTTCATCCCTAAGAAGTACCTAACTCTGATTTAGGACCTATGGCTGAAGAAATAGAGCAGTTTGTTGAATCTGAAACAGAAAGAGCCATAGCAGATCTATTCTACAGTGAGTTGGATGAATCAATACCTGAAGGACGCTTATTGGCAGAAGAGTTCCGTCGATGGAAGAAGTTTGATTATATCATGTATCAACTCTGCTTCGAAGAAAGGATGATATGTATCGCAGCTAAATGATTAAACTTCTGGAGGTGTGAGGAACGTTGGTGCTTTGATTGGATTGATCAAGTTCCAGGAATGAAACAATTCTCGGATAAACAAGTGATGTGCAGACTTCAAGCCATCCGAGAACACCGTTCCCTCTCGAAAACTGCTGGTTTACCCAAATCCACCTTCGTACCTGATGGATACTCTGATGCTAGAGTTGAATTGTCCAAACGACAGGCAAAAGCTGCTGTTGCCTACGAGAAACGTCAGTTAGAATATGAATCGCAACAAGAGGAGCGTCGGAAGGCTCGAAGAGAGGCACTGGCCACTGAGCGGGCTGCTCTGAAATTTGATGTGCAAATAATCAAATTCCTAAATCATGATATTCAGGAAACAGTTATGGAGGCTCAGGAAGCAGAGGCTCGAATTGCTCAGGAGTCTGCACAGATTCTGGAGGCCACTCATCGAATAATACATGAGGAAGCTTGTTATCAAGCACATATGGAAGCAATTGCAATTCAAAGACAGCAATCACCTGCTCCAACAAACAGAGAGCTTATTGCAACCACTTCCTTCAATGCCACTCCTATCTCTTCCGTACAGATGGTCTTTCCAATGAATGCTGATATGGCTGCTGCCTTTGACTCGTACTTGCAAGTAACCATTGATGAAAGAATATCAGGGGCAACAACTAATCTAAGAAGAGAAGTTGATGAGATACGGGGAGATGTATCTCATGTACAATCAGAGATCGCTGAAAACAAGCTGGCTATTTCTGAGAATAGGACAAGTCATGAGGTCGTTCAAAAGGATTTAGCAGACACCAAGACTACCCTCGAAGACACGGTTGTGGCTTATGACACAAACTTTTTGGCTGCAATCAAAGAGGGGGAAGAAAGAAGAAAAGCTGACCAGGAAAGAAGAAAGAAAAATGAGGTGGAGTTAGCCGCAAGGTTAGAGGAGATAAGGAGAAAAGCAGAAGAAGCGAAGGAGGAATCAAGAAGAAAAGAGCTAGAAGCTCAACTAGAATTGCAGAGAAAGGAACATGAAGCCAAATTAGAATTACAAAGGAAGGAACATGAACTTCAACTACAGAAGATCGCTATGGAGCAAGAGAAGCTGGCCAAAGAACTGGAGCGTGAGGCTGCGGAAAGGGAAACAGGAGCAGCTCTTCTCGAGAACTTCATGAAATTTACCATGGATAAGTTTGCTGACATTCAGAAAAACAAATCAGCAGACAATGAAAAGGATGAACCAGCACCCGGCTCATGAACGACAAGGTCAATTCCTTTTACTTTCTGAATCCAATTTGTACTTAAACTTGCAATATCATATATGAAATTGGATCAGATTTTGACAAAATCTTTTTGTCCACTTCTGAATTTTACTGGTGTGCTCTAGTTGATCTACACTTCTGGTGTATTCAACAAATCTGCATGTGGACATGAAGACCATATTTTGATTGATGAATATGAATGCTTACTGATTTAATGAGTGCTAGAATTTCTAGCATATTGCTTTATTGCAAACATTTACTCATATTTAATCGAGAAATATTCCCCAGCACCTGTTGAGGGGGAATTTGACTTCAATCATTTCTGTTGCTCGAACCTAGTTCGAAAAACTCTGTGTCAGATTGATAGAATAGCATAGAATTGTAAAACACAGACACTCTTCCACCTATGGTCAGCAAATGATAGTAAGCTTTGATCGCACCAAAAAGGGGGAAATTGTTGGGAATTATCCCTAAAATCTCCCTTAGGACTTATTTGTAAAAGGTTTTGTTGGATCAAACCTTATTTAGTTGGTCGATCATTTGCTAAAATCTCGAGAGTCTAACACAACGTGTAAAGTCCTGTATAAGTTGTACATCGAGTTGTAATAGACTAGTGTGCTGAGAAGAATTCCTAGCAGACACAACGCAGTTGACATCAGCATTCGACTCACAAACTGCTAGAGAAGCAAGCGAACAAAGGATCACTTGCAAATGGCTGAAAGAACGCTAGACAGAATGCTAAGATGATTAGCATTCGGATCTTTCAGCAATGGATAAAGAATCGCAAACAACGGAAGTCAAAGGATTACAAGGAATATACTTGTAGCAGGCTCTAGCGTACCAAAGCAAGAACAAAATTCGAAGCCAGACTGCCACTCTGACAGAAAGTTCACGCAAAAGGATAAGACTTTCCCGAAGTGGTTAGGAAAGTACAAGTCAAAAATAAAAGTGAGTGCCACAGACAAACCTCTTCAGATCAAGGAGCCGTTGAGTCTAACGGATAAGGAGATTCAAAGTTTGAATCTCCACCTATAAAAGATAGTCTCAAAGATGAGAGAAACAACTACTTCGATAACTGCTTTCACGACTTACAATTGATCTTCTCACTTTACTCATTCACGAACGCTCAAGCTAGAGATTCCTTTGACAAAGTGAACTTTGAAAGTAGTCAGTTGAGAGCTGTACAAAAGTTTATCTAAAAGCTCCCAACAACCAGAAGTGTCGCTCATTGAAGTTCTGACACTTCATTGAAGATATTCTTGATTGCATTCATGGATATTTCAATCATTGAGATTTCTTTCTTTTAGAAAAGAATCTAACAGTCGAACACCTGAAAAGGTTAAGACTAGAACGGGCGTCTAGCCATACTCAAGGAAAATCAGGAAGTGTCTAAATCTTCCATATCAGGCAAGGCAGGAGTTTCGAAGGTGTGCCCTTGACCCCCAGCCAAACCTTACCAGAGAAGTTCAGACTCACGGAGGATAGCTGTCAAGTAGCCAGGCCGAAAGCTCACTGCCTACTTAACTGGAAAGGCGATTCCTTGTAATTTGTATACTTTTCTAGTGAAATTCTTAGCGATTCGGCTAAGGAGTGGACGTAGATCTATTTGATCGAACCACTATAAATCTTGTGTCCGTTTACTGTTTTATTAAGTTACTGCTCAAAGATCGATTTGAAACCTAGCAACGGAGTTGCTAGAGTATATCTGAACACAAACTTAAGTTATAACTTGAGCTAACTAACTTTTGGAAAATAACGTTAAGTGCAAGAGACATAAAACTATTCCGCTGCATTTCGTGTTAAGTTATCAACACGACGACTCTGATATTTCGGGACCTACAAGCATTCTTCCTTGCATGCTCTGCCCACCGCTCAAATATGAATTCAGCCCAATTTCCCTTAATATTGTCGTTCAATGCCATCATCACGGCATATTTCTTAACAGAGAGCTCCGAATAAGAACCAGCATCGCACTGGAGCATCTTTATCACTATCTCTGCAAGCAGTTTGTACTCCTCTGACAATGTGTTGATAGGAGTGGCATCCTTAAACGTACTTGCGTGCCCTTTCTCTCCTGACTTCTTCCAAAGGTTCCAACGCCTTTCCATTTCAACAACATCATTCACCTTGTATTGAGAGATCTTGGCTCCATAATTTCTAAGTCCAAAAGTTCTAGACAGCAATTCAGCGTTTACTTCTACAATGTTCCCATACACGCTCGTCTTAAACGACTTCTGATCATCACTCATGACAGCTCTAGCATAAAATTCAGAAACCATATGCGGATGAAATTGATCAGGTTCAGCGGAGAGGTATTTTACCAGTAACTCGGAATCAAGAAGATTCATGATCCATTTGGGAAAGTGCTTGATGGCGAGGGGCATGTACAGGATTCTGTCTTTCATGATCTGTGCCACTCGTCTCTGCTCTGCCGAGTGACCGGACAATTTCTTCTGTCTAGCCAGAGTCACTAATTTGCCGTAGGGAATGGACTCATCAATGTCTTCATTCTTCACAATCCCAGTAAAACCGGGTGCATGTTGCACATGCAGGGGTGAACTCGCAATGGGTGGATAGATAAATGCGGGTTGTTGAAATTGGAGTGTTTCTGGGTTTTCTGATGGCGATGATTCTGTGTTCAGAGAATGGCTTGACTCTTGATTTTGAGAAGTTGGAGAATTTTGATTCGAAGCCATGGTTGGGAATTTTAGTGAGGGTGAAGGGTTTTGAGAGGGTTTTGTAAATAAGAGAGATGACAACTTTCTCGGAAGGTTAGGGATTTGAAATTTTTGAGAAGTGCGGATCAAGATATAAGAGACACAAAAAAAATGAAAGATCGGATGGATGGGGTTCAATCTTCCTTAAATAAGATCGATGGCTGAACGGAATTTTTGTGTCGTGTGGAAGTCCACACTCTCACTTTCTTGTCGTCAAAATGACGTGTCACGTCCTGATTCGTTCCATCCATCTGAGCACATTAAATGCTCTTCCTTTGTCTCAGGCCCCAATTGCGAATAAGGTTAATATCTCCTTTGGCCTCAATACAAATAAAATACTTTCTCCGCTGGCCCAAGTGCAAATAAGTTTTGGCGCCGGGCCAAAATTACTTTAACAGATAATTCTCCATGATATTCCCTTCCTTCGAGAATTGTACGGCAACTGATTTGGCTTCTTCTATCTGCATATAACCGTCTGTAACCATCTTCAAGCATTAAATGTATATGCTCCGATTAATACACTTATACTCCCCCCTTCGAATGTGTTGAGACAAATATGGAATTGTCACAACATATTCGAAACACCAAAATAGTATAATATCCGCAGAACATAAAATCGACTAAGGGTACAGATTGCCCCAAATAAGTGATAAGATATGAAAATCGGTGTTAGGTTGTAGCAGATCACTACACCACAGAGAAGTCATTATGACCCTCGAGCCATACACTCGATTAGATGGGTAGATGTCACTGCTGAACGGAGTGACCCTTCTGTACCGTCACAACGCCTCTACTGCTGGCGACGATTGGAGTCCCAAGGGCAGTGAATCATCACCCCTCTTTCTCGATGAACCAAATCTCCATCAATGCTCGAGTGATCTCCTGTCTATAAATAGACTCTTCATAATCACATACTTCTACCAAAACCTTCTTCTTCAATACTTAACCTTCAAAAAAATGTCTTCTTCTTCTTCGAGTCCTGCGCCTCATGAACCCCCTTACTCTCCCTACTCCTACCCCTGTTCTCCTTATTCCCCTTCTCAAAGTTTACACGTCAAAAGGAATGAGGTGTTCAGCGAGGCTGGTCTCCGCGAATGCTATGCGGATGATCCTAGGGTTGCCAACGTTGTGATGCAAAAATTGGTCGCAGCTGGAATCCACAAGTACGTGACTGTGACGCCGCATCACTTTCATGACGAGATTCTCCAGAAATTCTTCCGTCAAGCTCGGGTTGAGGGCGAGGCCATCTACGGTGTTCTGAACAACCGTATGGTGAGGTGGACAGCAGACTCTTTTGCGAAGGACTTTGAGTTACCCAGAGGCGCTCACTCAGTCTTCGACTACCGAACCGGCGACGTGGCCCCAGAGTATGCTGCTTGGAAGCGTTGGAAGCGAGGGCTTTGGTGCAGGTTTTCTTCAGAGATATCCCCTCTGAGTCTTCGTCCGGAGTACAGGGTCATTCACCAAGTCGTCAAGCATATGGTGAATGGGATGTATGCTGATGATGAGTACACCATCTCCAAGCAATCCTGGCAGGCGATGATGGTTGTGGACGATGGATGGCAAAGTGCTGACTGGGCCGGCCTAGTCTTCGAAGAGGTGAAGACGGTTGTTGATCACTGGCCTGAGGCGGATCTGACCAATGGGATGCAGCTTAGCTGGCTGCTGGAGCAGAGCTTTCCTGAACTGGCTTCTGGCCTTTCAACCCTTGGTCACTTCGACTTCTACCTGATGAGCCCTTCCACTCCATGATGCCACCGTCTGCTGATTCCACCATCTGCTGATGATCTGATGTAGTTTTTTTTTTATGTTTAGATGGTTTTTGTTGATGATGATGTGTACCACCCCTTTTCTTACTCTAATCTCCTCCTCCTCTCTCCCCTCTGTATTCTGGTGCAAGACGAGTAGTTCTTACTTCTTTTAATATTAATGAAATCTATGCTTGATTATTCCTCTGTTTCTTCATCTCAATAATTTCAATTCTCATATAATATGATAGAAAAAAAAAATTCAACACGCTCGAGTATGAAAATCATGTAAGTATAACTCATCTGAAGAAATTAATCAAATCCTCTGCTGAGACAAGTTAATACTCTGCTAGAGATAATTAAGAACTCTACTGGAAATAATCGATAACTCTGCTGGGAAAAGACGAGTTAAGTACTTTGCTGGGGAAGGATGAGGTGGACACTCTGCTGAAAATATAAGAATACTCTGCTGAATCGTTCTTCAGCAGCGATAGGACTTCAAACATGATTTACGCACATATTCTTTTTATAAGCTAATTCAGCAGATTAAACAAAATATTCAGCAGATCAATCCCAGACTTCTTAGCATCTGCATATATCGAGTACTAAGTCTTCAAGAAATCCAGAAAGAATGAAAACAACATTTTATTCATCCAAGGTCTCGTCTAACTCCATAAGACCCAATTTAATGCATAACTCCTTAAATCTTGACTCTGGGAGAGGTTTAGTAAAGATATCCGCAATTTGATCTTCAGTGCATATATACTTGACATCAATGTCCTTCTCCTGATGATCTCGAATGAAGTGGTGACGGATATCGATGTGCTTTGTTCTGGAGTGATGAACAGGATTCTTTGTAATGCACATGGCATTATTGTTGTCGCAGTATATTGGCACACATTCAGGAGCAATTCCATAATCCTGCAATTGTTGTCTTATCCAGAGAATCTGTGAACAACAACTAGCAGCCGCCACATACTCTGCTTCTGTGGTTGATGTGGCAACAGAGTGCTGCTTCTTGCTAAACGAGCTTATGAGCTTGTGTCCCAGAAATTGACACGTGCCACTGGTGCTCTTCCGGTCAATCTTGCATCCTCCGAAGTCTGAATCCGAGTATCCACTTAAAGAAAGGCTATCGGCTCTTGGATACCAGATTCCTATTCCCTCCGTGCACTTCAAATAACGAACAATCCTCTTAGCAGTATCAAAGTGTGTCTTCTTAGGATTGGCTTGATACCTTGCGCATAAACCAACAGCATAGGAGATATCAGGTCTGCTATCAGTGAGGTATAGCAGTGACCCTATGATTCCTCAATACAGAGTAGGATTCATATCTTCTCCTTCTTTCTCAAGAGCAGCAATGCAGGTTGTGCTAATAGGAATTCGTAGGCTCTTAGTCTTCTCTGGACAACACTTTGCAATAAGATCACGAGTATACTTCTTCTGGTGAATGAAAATTCCCTCTCTGGACTGTTGAACTTGCAATCCAAGGAAATAAGACATTTTTCCCATCATGCTCATCTGAAAGTTGCTAGTCATGAGATCGGAGAACCTATCACATAGATCTTGGTTCTTCGACCCGAAGATTATATCATCAACATATATCTGAACTAGCAGAATACTGTCTCCATCCTTAATACGAAAGAGAGTTTGATCTATCCTCCCTTTCTGAAATCCATTAGACAGCAAGAACTTAGACAAAGTTCCATACCAGGCTCTTGGTGCTTGCTTCAGACCATACAGTGCCTTCTTGAGCCTATAAACTTGATTGCCTTGCTCAAATCCCGAAGGTTGCTCGACATAGACTTCCTCCTTGAGCTCGCCATTAAGGAAGGCACTCTTCACGTCCATCTGCATCACATCAAACTCATGATACGCAACATATGCCAGAAATAGACGGATTGCCTCTAGTCTTGCTACTGGGGCGAAGGTTTCATCATAATCTATGCCCTCACATTGTCTATATCCTTTGGCCACAAGACGTGCCTTGTTCCTGACTACAAAGCCTGATTCATCCTTCTTGTTTTTGAATACCCACTTAGTGCCTATGACACTCTGGTGCTCTGGTCTGTCTACTAGTTCCCACACATTGTTTCGTGTGAACTCTGCAAGCTCCTCTTGCATGGCATTCACCCAATCTGCATCTAGCAGTGCTTCTTCAACTTTCTTGGGTTCTTCATTAGATATGTAGCAAGCTAACATGGCATTGGCATTCCCTTGCCTTGTTAATAATGGATCATTAACATTTCTAAGAATTCCTTCTGGGGGATGAGCACGAAGCCACGCAGGCCTGATTTGTGCTGGATTTTCATCTGGTACTCCTTCTTGATTGACAATCATCTCTTCTGGATTCTCAGCTTCTATATTATTTCCATCTTCATTTTCTTGATGTTCTGCTCCTGGAATATCAACAACTTGCTCCTCGGCAACTTCTACTGGATCTTCAGGAACATCTTCAACGGGTATGACAATAACTGGAATATCCACAACAGGTTCTTCCGCAACACCTTGGCCAAGGTCTTCATCGATTCCCTCATTGTCTTCATCATCAAGAAGTCCCGTAACATCCAAGTTATCATTCAGTTGAATAGGAAATATGGCCTCAGCATGATCATTAGCATCATTGGCCTGGTCAGCAGTCTGATCACCTGCTGGGTGCGTCTTTGTTGGATTAGAATCATTCATCGACGTAGTCGGATCAATACTCATATTTTCAAAAGAATTCGCAATTGATTGATCATTGACATCATTGGTCTCATGATTGCTATCCTTTTGATCCTTTGTAATCCTGCGCACTAGAGTAGATTCATCAAAAATAACATTGCAT
>JAPKLW010005304.1:0-19063 GCA_026898455.1 Plectranthus barbatus
GTCAGAGTGGCAGTCCGGCTTCGAATTTTGTTCTTGTTTTGGTACGCTAGAAACTGCTACAAGTTTATTCCTTGTGATCCTTTGACTTCCGTTGTTTGCGACTCTTTATCCATTGCTGAAAGATCTGAATGCTAATCATCTTAGCATTCTGTCTAGCGTTCTTTCAGCCATTTGCAAGTGATCCTTTGTTCGCTTGCTTCTCTAGCAGTTTCTGAGTCGAATGTTGATATCAACTGCTTTGTGTCTGCTAGGGATTCTTCTCAGCACACTAGTCTATTACAACTCTATGTACAACTTATACAGGACTTTACAAGTTGTGTTAGACTCTCTAGATTTCAGCAAATGATCGACCAACTAAATAAGGTTTGATCCAACAAAACCTTTTACAAATAAGTCCTAAGGGAGATTTTAGGGATAATTCCCAACATGATTCATCCAGATCAATTGTGTGCAGCAACTAGCCGCTGCAATATACTCGGCCTCTGCGGTTGACAAAGAAATACAGTTTTGTTTTTTACTAAACCAAGACACTAGGTTGTTTCCAAACAGAAAACATCCTCCACTGATACTTTTGCGGTCATCAACATCTCCTGCCCAGTCAGCATCACTAAATCCTGTGATGTTAGAATCGAGACACTTAGAGTAAAACAGTCCCATGTTAGAGGTACCAGCAACATATCTTATGATTCTTTTTACGGCTTTGAGGTGAGATTCCTTAGGATCTGATTGATAGCAAGCACACACACCCACACTGAAAAGGATATCTGGTCGGCTAACCGTGAGGTACAAGAGGCAACCAATCATTCCACGATATTGCTTAGGTTCAACACCTACACCACTTGGATCCTTACTCAATTCACTTGATCCCATCGGTGTCCTCATGTGCTTTGCTGACTCCAACCCAAACCTTTTGACGAGGTTCTTCGCATATTTGTTTTGAGATACAAATACTCCTTCAGGAGTTTGCTTAATTTGTAATCCAAGGAAATAACTCAGTTCTCCAACCATGCTCATCTCGAATGTCTCTGACATGCTGGTAACAAACATATCAACAAGTTTAACATCAGTGGCACCAAAAACTATATCATCAACATATATTTGAGCAATGATGAAATCATTACCAATGTGCTTAACAAAGAGTGTTTTGTCTGCGTTACCTCGAGAGAATTTCAAACCAAGAAGAAATTCAGTTAGACGATCATACCAAGCCCTTGGAGCTTGTTTTATCCCGTAAAAAGCCTTCTTGAGTTTGTAAACATGGTGTGGTTTGTGAGGATCTTCAAAACCTTTCGGTTGTTCAACATATGCTTCCTCATTTAGTACTCCATTAAGGAATGCTGATTTAACATCCATCTGAAATAGAGAAAAGTTCGAAGCACAAGCAATAGCAATCAAAAGCCTAATGGATTCTAACCTAGCCACAGGGGCAAAGGTATCTTCAAAGTCTATGCCTTCTACCTGTGTGTAGCCCTGAGCTACAAGCCTAGACTTATTTCGAACAACATTCCCATGTTCATCGCTCTTCTTTTTGAAAATCCACTTTGTACCTATATCATTCTTCCCTTCAGGTCTAGGTACTAAGGTCCACACATCATTTGCAATAAACTGGTTTAGTTCTTCTTGCATAGACAAAACCCAGTTTTCATCTTTTAAAGCTTCAACAACAGTTTTAGGTTCAGTAAGAGAGAGGTAACAACCAACATACATGATGGTAAACTTGGATGTTAAACATACCAGCCTTACCATTTCCTTGTAGTTCACGGGAGGTTTTCTTCTTGTTTGAATGCCTTCAGTGACATTCCCAATGACTTGCGATGTTGGATGATTCCTTTTTATTCTCAGAGGCGGTTCTCTTATTTCCATGTTAGTGATTTGATGCCCTGGAGTAGATACTTCATCCGAGTCTGATGTTGGACTTCGTGGAGGTCTAACATCGGGATCATCTTCAGTTGATAATTCAGGTCCATTTTCAATTAGATCCATGGCATTCTCTTTATCATGTTTTCCCAATAAATCACCTGCATCATAAAAAACAACATTCACAGATTCTTGGACAGTGTTAGAGTTCAAATTGTAAACCTTGTACGCTCTGCTATTACTGGAATAACCCAAGAACAGGGCCTTACTGCATCTAGAATCAAACTTGGTCAGATATTCTCTACCATTTAAGACATAGCAGACACAGTCGAAAACATGCAGATGTTTGAGGTTTGGTTTCTTACCATTTAGAATTTCATACGGTGCCATTTTAGTTCCTGGTCTTAGGTAAACCCTATTAACAAGGTAACACGCAGTACTTACAGCCTCTGCCCATAATTTTTTCGAGAAATGTTTAGAATGTAACATTACTCTCCCCATCTCTTGTAAAGTTCTATTCTTCCGTTCAGCTACCCCATTTTGTTGGGGTGTTTTGGGCGCTGAGAACTCATGGGAGATTCCTTTTCTTTCACAGAAGTTTGAGAAACTTTCATTTTCAAACTCCTTTCCTTGGTCAGTTCAGATTCGAACAACATTGGCATGATAGAGTTTTCTAACTCTCCTGTACACCTTCCTGAATGCTTCAAATGTTTCGGATTTTTCCCTTAGAAATTCAACCCAAGTAAAACGCGAGAAATCGTCAGCAATAACAAGAACATATTTTTTTCTACCAATACTTTCGACTTCAATAGGACCCATGAGGTCCATATGTAGTAATTCAAAACATGAATTTGTGTTAATGGTTTTTACAATAGGATGTGAAGCATGGGTCTGTTTACCTTTCAAGCATGAATCACAAATTTTGTCAGTGTTGAACTTCAGAGGCGGTACTCCTTTAAAAGCATCATGTTTGAGTAACTTTTGGATACTTCGAACATTTGCATGTCCCATTTTTTGATGCCAAACCTCAGCCTCGTCTGGCTTGGAGAGAAGGCATTTGCCCTCTTGATCGGCTTGATAACAGTTATCATTGGACCTACTTCCAAACATGATACAATTGTTAGTCGAATCATATACTTTACACTTATCTTTGTCGAATTTGACGATCAAGCCATCATCACACAATTGACTAATACTTATGAGATTAGTAGTTAGCCATTCAACATAAAAGACATGTTGGAGTTTAGGAAAATCTGGAACATTGAGTGTTCCTTTGACAGAGATTTTTCCTTTAGCTCCCCCTCCATAGGTGATTGTACCTCCGTTGATGTTTTTGAAGTCAGAAAGATATGACTTGTCACCTGTCATATGTCTAGAACACCCACTATCAAAATACCATGTACCTGCAACATTAGTCTTCAGAGAAGTATACACAACCATACACTTTCTTTTCCTATTTTCATCGGAAATTCTATCACGACAAAATGGCTTGATGTGACCAACCCTATTGCAGTAATGAAAAACATACACTTTAGATTTTTCAGACTTGTTTGACATGCTGGTGTTTGACATTTGATTGTTTAACATGACCGTGTCAGACTTAGAAAACCTAATTATGTTCTCTTCAGACTGGAACATATCTGGATAGCCTTTTTAAAGTTTATCATAACCCATCCCACTACAATCTGATGGTTTGACTTAAAGAATCTCATCAAGTTTCTCTTTACCTTTATTGATTCTGTCAAACACTTGATCAACTTCACTTACTTGACTCTTTAGCATGCAAACTTCATGATCTCTTCTTGTTAGCAAGGCTTCTAGACGAGCTAGCCGATTCCTTAAGTAGTGGTTTTCCTCAGACACCTTCAAAAGTTGCTCATTTCCTCCGGAGTGGTATTTAATTTACTGCCTTCTTGTTCCCTGTAAACAGTCATAAGGGGATTATCTAAATACCAGTTAGTTTCAGATAGGTGAGAAGAGTTAGCTTCTGAAATTCCCATAGATTGAGCATTTTGTTGTTCAATAGGTTCAGAAACATCAGGATGTTCATCTTCAGTCTCCATGTGATCTTCTGTATCATCACATTCCTCAATCCGAACGTGAAACAAAATATGATTCACAGTCTCAACCTCATCTTCAGAATCAGAATCCTTACTCAAAGTGGTGTTGAAATTCAGTTTCTTCCTTCGTTGCACCGTAGGGCATTCATTTGCAAATTGTCCAATTCCCGAGCATCTATGACATCTAACATTCTCGATGTTAGTCTTCTCAGAGGAAGACCTAGTTTCCTTTCTAGAAGAACTATCTCCTCCTTTCCTCACAAAGGTGTTAGAGGAATTTGGAGATGGTGTTGACGAGCCTGACCCTCGCCTTTTGGAAGAGGAGTTATCTTTCTTGTAAGTTTTCATGAATTTGTTGAATCTTTTGGTGAGGAGAGCAAGGCTAGGAGATTCTTCATCAAGGGACTCCTCGTCAGTTTCTTCAACAATCTCCTGAATTTTTGGTGTTGAAGGAGGAGTACCCTTTGTACTTTTGCCAGCATGGGGAGCCACTCCTTTTCCCTTGTACTATTGTTTTGATCCATTAAGTTTATCTCGAACGTTGTGAGAATACTTACAAGTTCTGCAATTTCCAGGGTATCAACATCTCTGGCTTCTTCAATGGCAGAGATTTTGATATTGAACCTTTCTGGGAGAGTTCTCAGCATCTTACTAACTTGTCTCCCATTTCCAATTGGTTCACCAAGAGCTTGTGCTTCATTCGCCATGGAAGCCAGCCTTTCATAGTACTCAGCAATGGTTTCACTTTCTGACATCCTCAGATTTTCAAATCTGGTGGTAAGAAGCCTCAATTTTTTTTCTTCGCACGCTTGCGGTTCCTTCGCATTTTCCTTGAAGAATTAACCAAGCATCTCTAGCTTCTGAGCAGTTTGAGATTGATCACTGTAATTTCTACAGATTTATCCCTATAATCAATCTCCTTCAGTTACGACAAGAAATCAGATTATATTGTGAAAATCTCTTTCGATTGAAAACTATCACAGTTACATCTCAAGTAATCAACTAGATAATCCTAAGATGTGGCCAACAAATCAAGATTATGAATAAGCACAGATTTCACAAACTACGAAGGGAAAGGGAAAATAATTCAATTAATCAAACATGAATACATTGATAGTTCGAAACCCTAGAATCTGAAAAGAAGTTTAGTCACACATATTCAGAGGAGTATTCATCACGAAAAAATACAACCTGAATTGCATAAAAACTCGGGTTGGAATGTCTTCCCACCAACTTCTGTCTTCAAACATAAACCTAAAAACTCTTGGAATCTTCCTAAAAACTGAAATCTAAAATAAAATTATTAAAAGCATACCTAAAACTCGATTTTACAAGGCTATTTATAGAGGTAGAGGTGTATCATATCAAATCTAGGACTAAAGATATGCATTAATCTCCAAATCAGATCCAGATTAGGTTTCCCGCTTTCGCGTCGACCGTGGCTATATAGCGTCGATCGCTGGCTCTTGGACATCTTCATCGATCGACGAGCATTGGCAGCGATCGACGTGGCCTTTGCTTCATCGATCTTCTTCGTCGAGCACTTGACTCCTTTTTGCCTCGTCTGCGCGGTCTCACGGTTTTGGCCATAACTTCCTCATCCGAACTCCGATTGACCCGATTCCAGTTGCGTTGGAGAGCTAACTCAAAGCATCATCCATTGCCATGCGCCAATAGCCCGAATTCCTCTTGTGGAAATACTCTTCACTGCTATTCTTACACGTCACTGCTTCCGGAACGGTTTTCTCATGAGTTTAGGCCTAAAAACCTGCATAAACATCAAAACACACCTAAAACCACCTAATATTGACATCATGCATAAAATATATATATAAACTCAATAAAACCACATAAAATAATATAAAAATAATATAGATAAGTGAGTGAAATAACGAGCTTATCAGAGATCAACCTAAAACAGGCAACATTGACAGAGACAAAAATAACATTAAGAGCTCGTGAGTTAAAATTTGCGGTAGTACGCTCTTCATTTGTCTATTGGCCTTCAGGTTTAAGAGTAGTGGTAGATTCTGCTTGATTTTCACGATTTTGAACAGTTAATCTCAGAGGAGTCCAATCGTCAAGAACAGCTGCCTATGCCCGTTCATCAATAGATTTGATGAACATCCTCATGCGAGACTTGATGGGTTTTGTATACTGAAAGTATTTATTACAATGAGTATACAACGGTTTATTTCTCCTATCTGTTAACAATCTTACATGTGTGAACAATGGTATCCTCTTGTCTCACCGATAGGGACGATCATACGGCGTGTTGTAGATCGCAGAAGACAGTATGATCACTTGACCTAGTGAGACATAAACCTGATCACAGCCGAGACAGCGTATGAGGATACGTCTGTCCGGATGGCTGCGCATTGTCGGAATAAGTAGTCTGTCTTGGTTACTTGACATGCTGGTACGCAGAGGTGGCGTATTGATGGACCGCAGTGAGATATATTCGTCTGTCTGACATCAGTGAATACAAGATCTCGTTATATTGATTGAGTCCAAACCCTAACGAAGGTTCAGGGGTTTGCACGGGTTGACTGTTGCTTTGACTTGCCATGGTGGAGAGCCTAAGTAACGTGCTCGAATATCCGCATCTTGGGTAACAGCAGTTTGTGTAGTATCGACTGAGACTGGACTTAGGTAACCATATCCGAGTAATAGGATGGGGACATTCCCTGAGGAGCTCAATAACATTCATCGTGCCAAAGTCCTGCAGGCTGATTAAGTTCAGGCACGAGTGATAAGGTTTGAGTGGTACTACTCAGGAATTATAAGATATTAATTAATTGTAGTTAGAGCTTGTCAGAAACTCCGATTAATTAATTGATGTCCGGTAACCTTAAATATGGGGATTCTCAATTAATGCAACCCGTTCTCATAACGTGGTAATAAAGGGGTAGGTCAGTATTAATTCTGTGGTGAAAAAGAATTAATATTAATTAATTAATTGTGTCCTGGGTTGTGGACATGGTAATTAATTAATTTATAGGCCAACTTTATTATTTGCATTAGGTCCCAAGACTGGCCCAATTAAATATGTTGAGTTGAGCCCGAAATGGCCCATTAGGGTTTCCAACCCTAGGTCTATAAATAGACAGCTTTCTCTCATAAGTTGTAACACAGTTGAAACACAAACCCTAAAGAGAGAGAGGTGGGCGCCGATTTTGGGAAGAAAAAGGAGGAGAATTTCGATTCTGATCTTGTTCAGAATACAGATCTACAGAGTCCTCATCAGTAGTAGATCTGAACAGCATTGGGACACAGCCTTGAAGATCTAATCTGGAGAACAGATTTCTTTCTTCCTTCTATTTCTGTTTCGATTTTAATCTAAGAAATTAGGGTTCTAATTTCTGTTTCTGCAGATTAATTCGAATCGCGTGGTTGAATTGGAATTTGGAATTCAAATGCGAAAGATCGGTTCAGATTCGACGGAGTTACGGTAAACCCTAAATCCACAATTCTTCGTATTAAATTCATAGGAGCATGCTAGGGTTTTGAGAATTTAATTATGAGAAATATCCATAGATCGATCCGGTTCAGTTTGGTTTTGGTGATTCGGTTCACGGAAAAACCCTACAGGACTTCCACATTGGATAATTGTTCCCCTTGCTCTCGAGAATAGGAGGACGACCTGTCTGATTTGATGGATCTAACATTGTAAACTGCACAACAGGGCCTTGCTACTTAGTGAGTCAAGCAGCGGCTCGTGATGCCAATTGATAGAATTTGTGCCCGAGTTTATGTTAAACACTGCAATGTTAGACTATAATGTTGATGTTAGAGAAAGACGCATCGGATAATTTTCTGGGTAATATTGCTATTCCCCAGGGAGCCTTTCGGCCTTAAAATAATTTCACTAAATAAAATAGACTTTTACAAAGTGAAATAAATAACAAACAGTTCGAATTATCCTTGGTTCACTCCCCTGAATAATTCTCACTCTACATAGACACTAAACTAGCATCTATGGGCACAAGGTGACCTCTCAACTCCTCCACCGTTGGACGACTCTCCGGAGATGGATTATGCCGTGAGGAAACAGTTTGTGAATGATCAATAAGAATGGACAAGGCACGATTACAATCTTGAAGATGGAATGTTCGATGAAGTAGTGTAATTGTTCAACCTTTCTTCAAGCTTATCGTGCCCTATTGATTCTTGCCTGGAATGCACAACTTCGTACCCACTTCTCCACTCCTTGGACGTGCTGCACGAAGCTTTCCCACTTGATCTAGGTAACCGTCGATCAGCCACAAACTCACGTGTTGAGTGGTTTTAAGTAGTGGAGGCATTGCCTATTATATAGGAACAAAATAAACAACAATATAATATAGTATAGGGTTAGTAATAAAGATATACACGTTCCCTGATTTATTGAAACTGAAAAACCGTGGAAATCTAGGGTTACAAACTATCCCTAAAATTTAGGAGTTTGTTGTAACCGCTTGCAGGAAGGGTAAGATAAACAACGTAGTGTCGAAGTATTGTTCAAGTCTAACATAGAGATGTTCAAACATCTCAATGTTTGACTTACAAAAACTTTGACACTCACTATTCACATAACAAAAAAAAATCAAGAAATTGAAGTTGAACTCAAGGACACAGAGTTGGAGACAACTAAAATAAGAAAATATATACACTTGTGGTTGTTGATGATTTTTCCAGGTACACATGGGTTCGTCTTCTAAAGACTAAGGATGAAGTCAAGATCCTTCTACCTGAGCTGATTCTTAAAGAGCAGAATAACAAGGAAGTTACAGTGAAAAGAATTAGATCAGATAATGGAACTGAATTCTGTAATGGGATTCTGATGGACTTTTGTGCGGAAGCTGGCATTCATCATGAGAAGTCCACTGCTAGGACCCCCCAACAGAATGGTCTAGCAGAACGAAGGAACATGAACTTGAAGGAAGCAGTGCGGACTATGCTTGCTGATTCAGGACTCAGTGGAAAGTATTGGGGAGAAGCGGTTATGACTGCTTGTTACACTCAAAATAGGAGCGCGATTAACGCCTGATTTAACAAGACGCCTTATGAAGTGTACAATGGTCATAAGCCTTCTGTCAAACACTTTCGTGCTTTCGGTTCAACATGTTATATCCATAACAATGGGAAGTCTAAACTCAACACTTTTTCGCCAAAATCTGATGAGGGTGTCTTCCTAGGATATGGACATCCCTCTCATAAAGGCTATTGAGTGTTAAATAAGACAACTCAACTTGTGGAAATAACATGCAATGTTATTTTTGATGAGTCTACTTTAGTGCGCAAGGTAACCAAAGGAAAAGAGGATAGCAATCATGAGACCAATGATGTCAATGATCAATCATTACTGAATTCTTTCAAAAATATGAATATTGATCCGACTAGGTCTATGAATGATGCTGATCCAACATTGACGCACTCAGCAGGTGACCAGACTGCTAACCGGGCCAGTGATGCTAATGATCATGATGAGGCCACCGCTACAATATATCTAAATGACAATTTCGATGTTGCGGGAGTTCTTGATGACCAAGATGACGTGGAATCTGCTGAAGATCTTAGCAAAGGAGTTGCTGAGATTCCAATCGCGGAAGAACCTGTTGCTGAGATCCCAGCTGATATTGTACCTGCTAATGAAGCTCCTGTCTTTGAAGATCCTGTAGCAGATGCAGAAGGTGGAGCTGCTGACGTTCCAGTTGCTGAGCACCAGGAGAATGAAGAGGAAAACGCTCATGCTGATAACAATCAAGAAGGGGTACCAGTTGCTGAAACTCAAGCACGTATCAGGCCTACGTGGCTTCGTGCTCATCCCCTAGACGGTGTTCTTGGGAACGTAAATGATCCTATCTTGACCAGATAAGGAAATGGCAATGCTATGCTGGCATGCTACATTTCCAGTGAAGAACCCAAGAAAGTCGAAGAGGGTCTGCTAGATCCAGACTGGGTGAATGCTATGCAAGAGGAGCTTGCAGAATTCATGTGGAACAAGGTGTGGGAACTAGTAGATAGGCCAGAGCACCAAAGTGTTATAGGCACTAAGTGGGTGTTCAAGAACAAGAAAGATGAATCCGGCCTAGTAGTCAGGAACAAGGCTCGTCTTGTAGCTAAGGGCTATAGACAATGCGAGGGAATAGACTATGATGAGACATTTGCTCCAGTTGCAAGGCTGGAGGCAATTCGGCTATTTCTCACGTATGCTGCTTACCACGAGTTCGATGTGATGCAAATGGACGTGAAGAGCGCATTCCTAAATGGTGATCTCAAAGAAGAAGTTTACGTTGAGCAACTACCGGGTTTCGAACAAGGTAATCAAGTCTACAGACTCAAGAAGGCTCTGTATGAATTAAAGCAAGCACCAAGAGCCTGGTATGGAACTTTGTCTAAGTTCCTGCTAACCAACGGATTTGAGAAAGGCAGGATTGATCAAACCCTTTTTTGGATCAAAGATGGAGACAATATATTGCTAGTCCAAATTTATGTAGACGACATAATTTTCGGATCAAAGAATCAAGATCTATGCGATAGATTCTCCGACCTCATGACTAGCAATTTCCAAATGAGCATGATGGGAAAGATGTCTTATTTCCTTGGATTACAAGTTCAGCAATCTGGAGAAGGAATCTTTATTCATTAAAAGAAATATACTCGCGATCTCATAGCGAAATATTGCCATGAGAAGACAAAGAGTCTAAGGATTCCAATTAGCACAACAAGTATTGCTGCGCTTGAGAAAGAAGGAGATGCTGTGAATCCAACTCTCTACAGAGGCATTATTGGTTCACTGCTGTATCTCACCGCTAGCAGACCGGATATATCCTTTGCCGTTGGATTATGTGCTAGATATCAAGCAAATCCAAAGAAGGCTCATTTAGATACTGCTAAATGGATTGTGCGATATTTGAAGTGCACAGAGGGCCTAGGAATTTGGTATCCTCGAGCAGACAGTCTTGCTCTAAGTGGATATTCGGACTCAGATTTTGGAGGATGCAAGATTGATAGGAAGAGCACGAGTGGTACGTGTCAATTTCTGGGACACAAGCTCATTAGCTGGTTTAGCAAAAAGCAGCACTCTGTTGTTACATCTACTACTGAAGCAGAGTATGTAGCTGCTGCTAGCTGTTGTTCGCAAATTTTATGGATAAGGCAACAGTTGCAAGATTATGGGATTTCTCCCGAATGTGTGCCAATTTATTGCCACAACAATAGTGCTATGTGCATTACCAAGAATCCGGTCCATCATTCTAGGACCAAACACATCGATATCCGTCATCACTTTATTCGTGATCATCAGGAGAAAAAGGATATTGATGTTCGGTACATATGCACCGAAGATCAAATAGCCGATATATTCACAAAGCCCCTAGCTGAATCCAGATTCAAGGAGTTATGCATCAAGTTGGGTCTTATGGAGTTGGATAATGCTATGGATGAATGAGATGCTATTCTTATTCTTTCTGGATTTCTTTTCTTGAAGATGCTAAGTATATTATCTGGATGCTGGATTTGGTTGCTAATGGAATTATGTGCTAGAGTATAGTACTCATTATTATTGCTGCTAACCTTTTTGGAGCAAAGAAGCTGCTAAGCAGACTCCCCGTGGATATTCAGCAAGTTCATCGACGTCACAAATACAGATGATCAAAGAATAACATGTATCATATTATGTGTCATTTGGAGAAATCTATTGAAAAGTTTTAAGTTTTTTCTGTAGATCTGAGGATCTGGAATCGCAATGCATATGGAGTAATATACGATGCACAATATATATGAAAGGATAGCCGATACCACTTCATTCAAAAACAAACTTATATTCTATTACATAAGGGGGAGGGGATCACTTGAAATCATCGACATAATTTTGTTAAAAGTCAGGGTTGCAGGAGTAGAAATCGGAGTTCCGGAGGTTGGACGACCCATCTGCTATTTCTGGGAAAGTTTGCTCTAGCAGCCAGCTAAGCTGCATTCCGTTTAGCAGAGGAACGGAGGGATACAGCTGGACACAGTCTCGGACGCCTTCAAAGATCAGGCTCGCCCAATCTACCTCCGCCTCGTCGTCCATAGCCAACATGGCTTGCCAGATCTCCTTCAAGAAATGAGAATTATTCTCATCTTCTCCCAACAGCATGTGATTTGCGATGTGGAACAACTCTCTGTACAAGGGTTGGAGACCTGATGCTGAAGCAGAAGGAGAAAACCTAAACCAAGGGGATTGACGCCATTCCTGCCAAGACGTCCACTCCGACGCCACCTCCATAGACCGGTAAGCTAAAATCGGTATCGGGCCCGTTGGAAGTCCAAAATCACGGGAAAAGGACTCTGGTGACCAGCGAACCAGCCGACCCCGAAAGGAACCATATATGGCTCTCTCCTCCGCCATACAATCCTTGAGGAACTCCCGGAGGAGATCGCCATGATAACGCTGAGGAGTTGCCGTCACAAACTTCTTCAGACCACTCCCGGTGATCTTTTCCATGACCTTATCGGCCACGGCAGTGTTATCGTGGCAGTAAGCATGAAGACCAGCCGCGTTGAGAATTTGGTTTCTGCATATATCAAGACATTGCCTTGGGGAATCCATTTGCCTTAAAAATTTCTTTTGGAAGGATGAAGGGCAGAGGAGTTGTGATGTTAAAGCATCATCACACAGAGCCTACTTATAGAAGAGAAACCCTCTTAGCATTTATGATTACATGGAAATCTTTAAATGATCATGATGATTCATATCTTGAAATTTGAATCTTCACAAGAAGGAGGAACGTCGTGACTGCATGGAACATCTAATCGGTTCAGCAGTGACGGTTGATAGTCAAATCAACATTTAGCTCGAGGAGACCATCATTATTTGTAATCTATTATCTCCTACCAGAACCTTGATATGCCGATACAATACGAAGGAAAGTAATATATAGAGAAGGGAGCATCTGCTGGATCGAATATGCTGAGTCAAACCTTTCTCTTGCCACATCATATTCGAGGAGGGGAGATGATATCAATGAAGGATAATCTGATTAGACCAGTTAAGCGCATTTAATGCGTACAGACGGTTGTATCAAGTTAGAAAATGCCATGTCAGATCACTCGAGTGCTTCTCAGAGAAAGGAAGATATGCGGCAGGACGTGCGCATTCAAAGACCGTCGATTTATCATCTCATCTGACAAGAGATTCCCAACCGTCAGATCCTATATCTAAAAGTATAGCAAGTCTGCTAGACTTTTGAGAGTATGGTTTTTGCTGAGCAGTCAGCAGATTGATTGGATATACTCGTTAACTCATCTGCTAGAAAGCTAGCAAAGTTGTAGACGGAGGTCTACTCAGCAAGCAAACATATTTGAATCTTACCATGAGTTAATATTTTTAAAAAAAAATATTATCGATACGTTGCACAAGCATATGGTTGGAACTATGTAGTTTGTCAAGATCACAGAAGTTTGAGTACGAGCATTTGAAATGAAAATCTTACCATTTCAATATATATTCACTTGCAAAAGATATTTACATGAAGAAGAGGGAAATTACAACAAAGGAGGCAATGGCCTGAGAGGATAGAAATCCACCCCCCTAAGGTTCGAGGGACCTAGAGCGAGATCTGGAAATTCTTGCTCTAGCAGCCAACTCAATGGCATCCCGTAGGGGAGAGGAAGATTTGGAAAATCCTGGACGCAGCGATGCACCTTCTGAAAGACGAAGGCCGCCTAGTCCACCTCCGCTCTGTCATCGATTGCCATCATAGCTCTCCATGTCTCGCGGGAGAAAGTCATGTCGTTAGGATCTTCTCCTACGACCATGCCGCAGACTATCTGGAAAAGGACCTTGTACGGCGTCTGCAAGCCGTATGCTGAAGAGATTGGTGAAAACTCGAAATCAGAAGAGTCTCTCCATTTCATCCACGAAGTCCACTCTGGAGCTATCTCATCTCTGCGATAGTCCATGACAGAAATCGGACCCTGTGGAAGGCCGAAATCCGTAGCAAAGGTGTCTGCCATCCACCTCACTAGCTGTTCCGGTAGATACAAAAAATGGAGCTTCGATCGGCAGCACTCGACCAGATGAAGTGTCGGAGTTGCTCCCTCTAAAAAGCATGTGGAGTAAGGCACACGAATTTGCCTAGACCACTGGCATGAAGACTAGTCATGGTAGTCTCTGCCACCTGGTATTCGGCTTCATATTCGACATAAAGACCAGAATCACACAAGATTCTGTTTCTTGGTACAAATATAGCGATATAGCGTACGACTGTGCCATAACTTCTGAAAGGAAGTACATATCTTTGCTTGAGAAAGCTTTTTTCTTTCTTGAGAGAATGAGAAGAGAAATAAAAGTAAGTCAGAAAGTGTATGAGGAAGAATATCAAGACCTGCTATTTATAGACCTATTTTGCTCTACTGTTTATCTCGGAATACAAACAGTCGCTCTGAGAGAACAGTAATCTCTTATAGTAGGGGTCTTATCGGGGATAATTACGCTCAGAGATGAATCAGTGATGGAAAGTGATGAATTTTATATTCTATATTTAGGAGATATAAGGATTTTTAGCATTACGTGGAATTTCTGGAGAAGTGTTAATCGTTATCCGACATCAGAAGCTCACTTTAATAAGATTGCTCACTCAATGCTAAGATTTCCGGATGTTGATCCTTATCAATCAGACGTGGGAGATTTTCAAATCTCTAAAGCAGTGCATTTAATGCGCCCAGACAGCTGCGACAAATCAGATTGTGCCACCTCATTAGCACTCAAGTTCTGAAGAACGTGTGTACTCGCACGATTTGACCTTTAACCCCAGCCGTCGATTGAAATTAAAGAGAAAGCAATCTCCACCGTTGATTTCTTTTCATGTTCCAAAACCTTTTATCTCTCCACCCGACGTATTTCAAACCCCTAACTCTTTGAAATTCTTCGCATATCATCTTTTCAAACCCTCTCCAAAATTTCTAACTCTCTCAAAAATCCCCAACCATGGCAACCAACCCTAAATCTCCAATCACCCAAAATCAAGAACCCACTCCTTCAAAAAATCCAGAAAACCTTATTTCTTCTTCCCCATTCCAACAACCCACCTTCATTTTTCCACCCCCTACAGATTCGCCACTGCGTGTTCGACATGCACCCGGCTTCACCGGAATAATGAAGAAGGAAGACATTGATGAGTCAGTTCCGTACAACAAATTGGTGGTTTTTGCTCGCAAAAAGGAGTTATCCAGCCATTCGAAGGAGCGGAGGCGTTTGGCCCAAATCATGAAGGACAGAATCTTGTACATGCCTCTTGCCATCAAACACATTCCGAAATGGATTATGGATCTGCTCAACTCCGAACTACTTATAAGGTATCTCTCTGCCGAACCCAATCGTTTTCATCCGCATATGGTTTCAGAATTCTATGTTAGGGCAGTTATGGACGATGATCAGAATTTGTTCAAAACATGCGTATATGGAAATTTTGTGGAGGTAAATGCTGATTTGCTTTCGAGGACATTTGGACTTCGAAACTATGGTCCCAAAATTTCTCAATACAAGATAACTGATCTTGTTGAGATGGAGAAACGATGGAATTTGTGGAAGAAGCTAGGGGAATTGAAAGATAAGAAAGGGCAGGTGATTACGTTTAAGGTTGCTACACCGATTAACACCTTGTCGGATGATTACAAACTCCTTGCGGAGATAGTAATCAAAATGCTCCAATGTGACGCCGGTTCGTACTCGGAGCTCTCTGCCAAAAAATATGCCGTGATGATGGCCTTAACCGACAACGTCAGAGGCAATTGGGCAGAATTCTTCTTTGAGCGGTGGGCAGAACATGCTCGAAAGAATGACCATATGGCGATAGATGGAACGTTCTCTTCGAACGTAAATTTTGGATTAAAAATCAGCAAGTATTTGGAGATGTTGTTCACCAATACAGGAGTCGATCGTGGTGTAGATCTTCTTCCCACAGACTACATTCCAGCGACGAGGAAAGAGCCCAAACCAGGCAATTTTAGAAATCCTCGCAAGCTAACAGGGAAATCGAATGTGGATAAAGACAAACCCACATCCCCAGAAGAACCGAATGCCGCCACCACCGCAGTTCAGCTATTGCAGCCCGCTATTCCCATGTCTGCAGAAGAAATTGCTCTACTAAAGACAAATGCTGAGACACAACACTGCTTCAAGAATCTTGAAGAGATTGAGAAACTGGGTAATTTACCAGCAGATCAGATCAATGAGATCATGACTGCAAAGGAAGCCGAACAGCCTCCACTTGTTATTGGGGCCATAGCTGTGGCCATTCCAACGAAGAAGAGGTCGAACATCACCTCTCCTGCCCAGAAAGCAAAGAAGAAAGCTGATTCTAACTTCAGAATAGGAAGATTTAGAAAAAGCTGAAGCACAGAAGAAGGCTGCGGAAGCCGCAACAAAGGAGACAGCTGCTCAAGTCACAGCAGAAGAAGATGTTGAATCTGATCCAGATCACATCCCTTTGTCATCCAGAAGCAAGAAAGAGCGCATTAAGGAAGTGAAAGAAAGAAAAAGAAAGCGCGAAGTCAAAGAAGAGAGCTTGAGAAAAAACAATATCAGAAATCTATTGCTGAGATGACGTTCGAAGGAAGAGACAGAGAATTCGAACGAATCAAGACAGCTGCTGAAGAACACAGAGCTCAGAAGAAGGCCGCTCAACTACTAAAAGGGGCATTCATGGAAGGAAAGGCCACCAAGAAAGGGAAAAGCATCAAAGACGGAAGGATTACTGTTTCAATTCCCCTGTGGACAAAGAAGGAGCAATCATTGATGAGCAAGATGCAATGACAGACGAAGAGCTAGTTGAAACAATTCAATCCGGCAAATTCGATAGGGTGGAATCGATTGTGGATCTGGAGGACAGTTCAGATGAAGAACATTTCATCCGAGAGCCATTCAGACAAATTCCAGTGAATCCGGAAGAAGGTCCTTCTGGAGTCGAAAGAGAATCCGAAGCCAAGGGAGAAAACGGTGCTGAAGATGAATCTGCTGAGCAGATTGGACACATGGAGGAACACTCATTTGCTGAGTAGGAAGTCTGCCACTCACAAGTTGCTGTAGAGGAATTGTCTGCTAGGAATGAGGACGCAAATCCCGATGAAGGTCCTCATGAAGAAATTCCTTCCGATGCTGCTGTAGGTAACCAAGATAGTTTCTCTCCTATTTGCCTCTTTGACTCCGACTGTGATGATGAAGTCAGATACGTTTATGATGCACAAGAATTAAGGAAGATCTCCACTGAGACTCCTTTAGAAGATCAGATAAATTCTAACCTTGATATCTTTTGTCGAGAGATTGAAAATTTTGTGGATTCGATGGTGGAGATAGACATCAAGGAAGTGTTCACGGGAGAATTGGAGGAAGGAGTTGAAGGAGACAGACTAAAACAGGAGCTAAGAAGATGGAAGAAATATGATTATATTTCGAGAGAGCTCTGCTTAGACGAAAGAGAAATGCTAATGGCATGGAAATGTCTAAGCTTCTGGAGACACGAGGAACAATGGGCAAATAATTGGATGGATCAATCGCCCTGTTCCAAACAATATAGTGATAAGGTTGTTATCACCAGGCTCCAGGCCATTAAAGCTCATCGACTTACATCTTCCTCGCATTCTTTGTCGGAATCTACATTTGCTCTGGATGGGCTGTCTGACAAGCACATTCACCTATCTAAGCGTCAAGCACGAGCAGCTGCTGAATACAAGAAACATCAAGCCAAACTTGTGAAGTTCGAAGAATCAAAGCTTCAAGCTCGGTTGGCTGCGATTCGTGAGGAAGCAGAACGCAGCGCTCAAAAGCTTGAGATTATTGCTTACCGAAACACAGAGGAGGATTTGCAGGCATATATGTTAGCACACTCTCTAGCAGAAGCTCGGAAGCTCGAGGAAGCTGAAATTGCTGCAGCTGAAGCAGAGTATTTGAAAAGCATCAAGGAGACAGTATATCTGCTAGCCTCTACCAATCGAAGTGATGATGTTGACACAGGGAACACAGAAGTAGTTATGGAAGAAGTCATGGAAGAAATCTTATCCACATCCACTGCTAGAAGTCAAGCAGTCATTGTTCCTACAACTTCATCCTTCTTTGCTACTCCGGTTAGCTCTCTCCATTTTCCAACTTATCTGAACTCAGTTGTTCAAATGGCCGTTCAAAGTGCCATATCCACTATTTCTGAGAGGATGGTGTTAGAAGCTACAGACATCCGAAGAGAGATCGTTGTAGTCAAGACGAATGTTGATACCGTGATGGCTAGGGTGAATTCAGTCAAATCAGATGTTTCCTCTGTCAAGGCTACAGTCCAGGACATCAAGGCAGACGTAGCAGAGCATAAGCAGCAGGTAGAACATACAGTTACATCCTTTTCCTCCAAATTTTTGGATGCAATCAAAGAGGGGGAAGCAAGGAGGATTGCTGAGGTTGCTGAGAGGAAGAAAGCGAAAGAAGCTAGAGCTGCTGCCAAAGAAGAGAAAAGGAAAGCTCTTGAGGAGCTGAAGCAGAAGGAAACTGAGTTGAAAATCAAGATGCTCGAAGAGGAGAATGAGCGGATTGCTAAGGATCTGGAGTTAGAAGCCGTTGAACGTGCTGCTGCTAAGGAGTTCTTGGATTCGTTTGTGCAGATGGCATCAAGCAAATTCGATGAATTGGAGAAGCTAAAGAAACCTGCCTCAGACTCCTGATTACATCCTTACCTCTTTGGTATTATTTTTGTTTGTCTCCGTCTATCATTTTCATTGTACTTGTAATAGATATATCATATGAATGAAAATTGATCGGACTGAGACAACTCCTCATTGTCAATCTCGGATTTTTACTGTGTGCCTTAGTTGAAATACACTATCTGTGTATTCAACGTATTTGAAAACAATTGGATTGAGATTGAAAAAGTAAATGTCTGCTGATTTTTCTTGGGTGCTAGAATTTCTAGCATATTACCTTTGTAGCATTTACCTATGTGCTTAATCGTAAAATATTTCCCAGCACATGTTGAGGGGGAATCTCATTTCTTGTTGCTTGAACTAAGGTGGATAAACTCTGTGTTAGATTGCTAGGATAACATATTTTTTGTAAACACAGACTTTCTTCCTCTTAGCTTCAGCAAATGATAGTAAGCTTTGATCGCACCAAAAATGGGGAAATTGTTGGGAAATTATTC